>JAZGTK010009097.1:0-17583 GCA_036877625.1 Ambastaia sidthimunki | reverse complement strand
ACACCTTGAAAATAATTGAGAAATGCAGGTGCACTGTGGTTATAGATTAGATTAAGATTTTTTTCAAATGGGTCAAATAAGCAATTACTCTGCATCTCTTGGGTTAACAGTCAATGTCTGTGTTTTTGCTGTGCAATGCCTATAGGATTACACTGCGTTTTCAGCCTGGTTGCTCACTTGCATTCCGCTTCACTGGACCCTCGGCTCCTTGTGTGTTTGGACTGCTCGAGTATGTAAATGTGAGAGGTTGCAGCATGCTGGATAAATGGATGGGATTTGGGAATGTGCTGTATCAAAGAGATTCTTTAACCTAGTGTATACATTTCCTACAGTGTAATCAAACTGCGGGGTACGGCCAGATTTTAGGGTTTGTCTGCCCGCTGCTCTCTGGCTTCATCATTAATCAGTCAGTTATATATTTTGAGACAGCAAACATTGTGCAAAGTGTCTTCGTTTTAAGCGAAGTAAAAAAGTACAACAGCAGGAGATGAGAGACTGATGAAACAGGCGTCCACTTAGAACAGAGGGTTTAACAAATCCTTACACGTCCCTTGATCATCAAAGACAATCCGTGCGGCTCCTCCTCACACGTACGAACACACACACCACGCTCTGACATGGCCTCTCGTCCCCGCAGGAGGGCATTAAAGTTTGAAACTGGATTAATAGCTAACTCAACTCGCTGGCAAATTGAAAATCTCAAATCTCTGTATGTTTGCCTGATACATTTCGGGTGACGTCTCTTGCTCTGCATCCTTGGTTGCCCATTTGTAAGGGATGTGCGTTCGACTCTAAAAATAACATTTCAATGACCTACTTTTTCCTTTAGGATTCTTCTGCATTGTTTGCTTGAAATGAAAACAAACGAAGAAAAATTGTTCAAATTGTTCACAGCATTTATTTGGAAAATCTAATTGGTTGCCTAAACCTTGTTTTTTCTCCTGAAGAATAATAGCAGAGAGCAAAGTGGTTTCGTGGCAGGTGTAAGGAGCGTACCTGTTCTGTTTGTTGACTGTTGTGTTTGTGTTTCTGTGCCTTTTTTCCCTCTGGGACCCAATGCACGGTGAGACGCAGAGCAGGGCAGCAGTGAAAGGGAACTTGGAGATATCAGCACTGAGAAGATTGCTCTGACATGCTTGTCGGATTCTGTTCTGACCGACGAGGTTACCACAGGCGATAAAAAATGACACCTCCTGCGGTCTCCTCCTTGCTTCCTGACTCTTTCTTAGTCCTGGTAATAAGTGCAACCTGTCAATCTGAGTAACTGTGATATGTCCAGGAGCTCAAGATGAAAAGAACTCCAAGAAATTAGCAATCAGTCGTAGGCTTATGTAACACAACACTGCATTATAAATGACATGAGCATGAAACAAGCTGCTTATTTGAGGAGTTTGTAAGAAGACGGACTGTTTCCTGCTGTAGTTTTGCTCTTTTTCTGTGTGATTTGAAAATGGAATAAGTAAATTCAACAGGCAGGAAAGTGGGAGGCTCTTTGGCCCTCAGGGCTTAGACATTTTGACCTGTGTGTTTATACACAGCCCCCAGAGAATTTTACATTCCCAATGACACATGACTTTGAACACAGCAGTTTAGTATTTAGGGACTTAAAGGTACTGCTATTGTGAGGTGTTAACATACATACTGTACAAACATTGTGCTACATTCATTTTTGGCTGAAAAAAAATTCCAAAGTGACAAGGCATTTTATCAGCATGCGTTCCCTGAGACTGAACTTGTGACCTTGGTGTTGCAAGCACAACGTGCTACAACTTGAGCTATATATTATATGAATATATTATATTACAGATCTGTTTAAAATTTGGAATGGAATAACAGTATACTAATTGTCTATGCAGGTTTAGTAAAAACTTTCACATTTACTGGGAGGCTGTTTTGACAGACTACATAAATTCTGTTCCAGGATGCACATTGCTGAAATGTAGCTTGAACGTACTACAAGTCACTTTGGACTTAATGTTCATTTATTATTATTATTATTATTGTTATTATTAACCACTAGGTCACTATCTATTAAGCAGTTTAATACTGCATAACAGCAGAGGACAAGTACTTAACTAGCTTCAATTCATACCTGTACTCTCGTCTAGCAACAAGAATGAGGTGCAGCAAATCCATTTCATAAAAGGGTAAAAAAGGAACCATGTTTCCATAGCAACAGAAAAAATACAGTTTAAATGATGACAAACAGTAGGTCTCTGAACCTCCACCTACGTGTGTGCTTGAAAAATACAACCTCTCAGAACCCATCAACATGGCAACTTAGTGAATTCTCACAACACTAATGGCTGGCAGCAGTCTTGGTTTAAATAGGTCACGGCAGGGGGATAATTGTATTAAGTCTTCTGCAAATAGACCAGGAATTCAACAGGAAAATGGGGGCTTTCTGTATTTGACATTTACTGAAAAAACTCATAAAGATGTTAATACCAATTATTGCAATGATAGAATTATTAAAAAGCAACACATGGGTAACAAACCTAAAACACTATGAGCTATTAAGAACTTTAAAATAATTAAAACAATGCTATATTAGACTATTTCATGTTGACATGTATTTGATTGGTCAGTTGTTGACACATGCAAACCTGATTCCAGTGGTGATGTCAGCAGCAAAGCATATTATACATAACCTGCTGAAATGTCCCCAACATCGAGCAATGTCCAGATGCAAAAAATAGGGAAGAAAAGATGCGTCAGAGTGATTAACTTACTGTTCTCATCTTATTTGGGCTGTGCTGTGTTTTATAGATGTCATGGTTTGGCCATGATTTAAAGCCAAGTACAAGTTGTACCCTGGAGCAGGTCCAGAACTGAGCATACGAACATCAGAAAACAACTGAGAACAGGAAGCACACTTACAACAGCAACAGGTACAGTATATATAACAAATACATTCAGTATAATACATAGCAATAAACTGGCAAAGAAATCTATTCTTGCTTCCCATGCTTGTGCCCGTTTAACAGCTAAGAAAGCACAGAAATGACTCATTTAGACTTATTTAGCTTTCAAACTGTTACTCAACTGCTTGTTTTACAGCTTCTTCACAACTGCAACACAAACTTGTAGATGTTCCCAAAGTGTTTGCACAGATGACTTGCTGGAGGCCAGAATGAAAACATGAGGACACACAAACATGCCAGACACACACACACACACACATTTTTGTGCGTTTTGGAAAACACCTCTTAAATCCTCCTCTGGGCTTTGAGCCTGAAGTGCTTTTCTCATCTTATTGGACAAAATGCAACCACCAGAAAACACAACCAATCATTGAAAAAGCACTTTGAATTCACATCAGAAGGATTCCACAACAAGTTTCCATGAGAAGAAGAAAGCAAAAGCTATTTAACAGCACTCATGATCACAGAACAGGTGGCTCTTATGAGGTTTTGTGTGTAATGAATCCACAACAGCAAATTAATGCTCTCCATCATACTTTTTAGACAAATAAACTGGAAAAATGGGGAGCCCTTCTAGTTTTACAAATAAGTTTCTTGACCTCAATAAATTTTAGCATTACTTAATAATGCAACAATCAAATTATATTCTGAATACACAATTCAGAAATCTGAATACACAAACAATGCAAAAAGAAAAGAAAGGGACCTGGAAAATACTTTCTTGATCTAGTTAGTGCTTATCTGGCTGACCTTACTGCCAACTGAGTAAAGGCACACATGAATTTAATGTACTGACATTAGAACATCTACATATTCTGCTTTGCTTTACAGAGCATATTCTGAAATTTGTTCATGGACAATGCCCCATTTATAATTACCTTTTCATGCTGGTCTGTTATTGTGGTATAATAAAGGACATGTAAAATTACAACAGACTAATCGCTTTACGTGCCAATCAGATGGTTTTTCCTGTATAAATGGAAGATTATTAGTTTAAGCTGCCAAAAGCCCCTATTGCCACAATTTTTGAAAAAGAACAATTATTTCAGATTTGTTCTTTTTAAATGTGGAAAATACAGCCATGCTTGTGCATACCTCTTTACTTGCTCTCAGGTGCATGACAAATTTCTGAAATTTCAAAGTTTTGATGACAAACCTTAAAATGTTTTTCCTCAAAACCATTAATTGACGCATCCAGGTTCTTAATAAACGTGGCTTTGTTTAACGGCATGCTGAACAAAACCTGTGCACTCTGACCTCTAGAAGTGTAGCACACAGTAAATCAAACTGAAATTGGGACTCAAATTGAAATTTTAACAGCTCTAGCCATGTTTGTATGAGCATCAAACAGTCAGTAAATGGACTGTGGACTTCACCCTACCTATGTTGAACGATGTATCAGTTACAGTCCATTGTTTTTTTTTACTTCTGTATGCCATTTAATAAATAATTTGTGAAAGTTGTATGTTAAGTATGAAGAAACAACACACAACCAAGAATTTAACAGTTTAATACATTTACTATAAATGCATCAGACCTTGACAGACAGAAACTGCGTAACAGACTATGCTTTCTGAGAAGTTATGTTCAGAACTAAAATCAAGTATTCTCTCCATATTCACCGGACAAACAACGTAAAACTGTAAGTGTGTCCACAAATAACATAAGTGTTGTAGTATGCCAAATTCCATTGCCTCATTGCTGTATCTTCTTCCTTTTAACCTTGGATAGCTCCTGTTAGCTGTTTATTTCATACTTGAACTTCATAACTCTCATAACTCATGATGACTCATGGTCTGACTGGCTTTACCTTCTCCAAAGTCTTTTTGTGGTTCTCGGTTTCTCCAAAACACCACATTCTCTGGAGTAAAATGAAACATTATCCATGTATTACTGAAACCCCAGTATAAATGTGTTTCAGCTAGGCACTTTAGCAAAGATACATTCAGTTTTTCTTATTTTGTGTTCACAAATTTCTGAAATTAAATGACCCTGAACCACTTAACTCTATTTAACTCCATTTTTTTGGTAATAAATGTAAATGTAATTTTAGTCTTATGTGTGCTGTTTTTATATAAATATTATACATAAACTTGTACTTAAAATATGTATTATCTTTATTTAAATCAATTGGTAGAATGTTGTAATATTTGTGCATTTAATCCTGATTGGCCTTTTGTATTACAGCTATGTACACATTGATTTCTGATTGGTCTAGAAGAGTTGACACAGAACTGAAGACTACAAACACATTCACAGACATACAGCCCCTCCAAGGTGTAAAGTGGAGATTAATGCCACCATTGGGGTATACAGATGGGCAAAAAAGAGGAACTAAACACTTTATCGGGCAAACCTTAAACCACTTTTTACATCATCAGATGTCTTTGATCATGTAGCTTATGAATGATTTACCATGAAGATGAGGAGCTGGCCAAACACCCATGGCCAGCATAGGAAACGAGTAACCAGCACAACACAGAATTCAGTATCGCCCCAAAAGACACCATTAAACTTTAACAGGGCAAAGGGTTTAGGGGGTTTTTGGCTCTTGAGTTGATGGTGAACAGTTGATGTCCAATTATACCCATCAAATCATCTGTCTCCACTTGGAAAACTTTATCTCTTCATCTAATTACTCAAAACATGAGTGTAAATGACAAAAGTGACAAATGTTTGCTCATATGATGCGGGGATCAGGGTGACAGGAAAAACAGCAAAAAAGATGGAAAGATATGAGAACCAAATGTGATCCAAGATGATGCTGTTTCACTCTTCAGCTGAATAATTAATCAGACTTGACGAGATGTGGTGTGTTCCCACGAAGCCGATGTAATGCATCTAAAGCTAGCCTTTTAAAACACAGAGATGCACTCTAGTCTGGGGGATAAAAGGTGTCAGGAATATTTAAGCATGTCTCTTCTGAAACGTTGACAGCGTGACCCCCAAGGCATGAAGCGATTTGGATCATTGAAAGCTGTGTCACTGAAAGGGCTCAGTCAAGACTCCAATATTAAACACTCACATTCTTTTATCTTTTTACTCACTTTCAATGATGTGCTTTTGATTTTACCAGGCCTCAAAAGTGTCAGATGAGACTGAAACAATTGAGATTTGTTAGACTGTTTTGTATATGACTAAGCAGCTGTTGGGTGGCTCACCAATGTATCGGATTTCTTCTTATACAGAGGTATGCTAACCAAAGTGATGTGCTGAGATTTTACTGAATTGTTGAAAAGCCCTTCTGGATTAATACTTAATTAGTACTTAGTAATACTTAATAAGACCATCTTAATCTATCTAAATAATTGGAAAAAGGTACTGTCTGCATGACACCCTTTATGTAAACTTCTAAAGCACAACTGGTGAAGTACTCTGCTGGCAACAACAATGTCATAGGGTTGATTTCTGTTGATTCTTACACAAATTTCCATAAGTGCCCATGAAAGCTAAAGCTAAAAACATCTAACATAACAAATGAATAAATATTAATAAATGAATAAATGTGCCACAAAAAATGTTATCGTTAGTACTTTCCCATGGAGTACCCCATAATAAGCCACAAAAGTTGATTGCATGTTTGATACAGATAAATTGTGATTGCAACTGACTAAAGACAATTCTAAATAAAATACAGAATATTTCAGATGTGTAATCCTTCAGATGTTTGACTGGAATTTCTGGTTCTGTATAGATGCCTCTGTACTAAATATTTTCTTAATAAAAACAAGCCACTTGTGTTGATAAGTTAAAACAGCTCAGAATAATGGAAAAAAACAATCACACGCTGTGTCTCTGATTGCTGCAGAAAACATCCTTGAGGTATATGTGCGTGATGAGCAAAAAAACAAGTCACTGCTAAGTAATGACCGGTCTGTTTCCGTGTGTGTGTGAATGAAAATAAATTGAAGAACTCGGAGGTTAAAGCCGGGCACATTTACGGACAACGTGCTATTGATTTGGTCAGTGCGTCAGAGCACCCCATTGAGGCGAGGTTGTCATAGTTACATATTAGAATCAACAGTGCACCCTAGCAACTGAAAGGTCAAGGCAATTCATGTCCGGATTAGATTTCTTGTAGGAACATGTTTTCTCGCTTATACCCACATTCCCCCCGCACACCTGACTGATGTTCAACATAGAGGGGGCTTGAGTCAGGGTATAATTCCCACAGTTTGTTTTCAGTGTTAATGAGCATTATGTGCAGCCACATAGGGATTTGTAAAATTAAAGTGCAATAATGAGCATGAATGAATCTCTGGTAAAAACAAGGTAGACTAATTACTCTGTAATGTGGCCATTGCACTAACTGATCTCATTTTAAAAATAGCATTATTAGAGAAAGAAGAGTCACTCTGAGTTTGGCCCAAACCCAGAGTACTCCACCCAACGTTGACTGAGGTAGATACCAGCCAAGAGTGAGGCGATGGGGTGGTGGAGGGATGCTGCAAAAACTGTCATGGGACAGAGGTGAGGGACGCCTATATATACTCACCCCTGCGTAATGATTGGTTGGATCACATGAATGTGCTCCTCCCAAACTTTGTTAAATAAACATCATTTAAAGAATAACATATGCTCAGAAGGTTTTTTTTATTAAGAAACTATTCTAGTGTTATAGTGCATATGCTCCAACAGATGTGGGCGACCTGCGCCAAGGTCCCCTCTTATGTCCCTTGTCCCTTTATTAGTCCTATCAAATAATGTCATATTTCTTAGAAAAAAAACATGGACATTCAACAAATGCATTGCAACCTACAAATATTACTTACTTGTCTAAAAAACATTAAATAACTTGTTCAAACTAATTTTTTTTGAAAAAAACCCTGTGCTGTTTCATAAGGCCTGGCAATAGCATCCTTTCACTTGCTTTAACCTTGAACAGAAAGAACATTCCAAACTCTTAGACAGAACACTCCAAAACTCAATGTCATCAAACATCTACATCTAAATAAACTGCTGATTTTATGGAGGTAGAATTACATAATGTGAGTCAATCGCACTGATGGGGTTTTTACCATAAAAATTTAGGTAACCAAAGGTAAAGTATCTAGGGGGGTGTGAAAGTGTAGAGGTGCATGGGTCAGGAAGTCTTTGGCTTTGTGGTGGTCCATATATATTAGGCTATATGTGACCTTAAGACCATCTGGTGCATGTATGGACAGAATTCTAAATTTGTAACAGTGGTGAGTAGGAACAACAAGCATCGAGTGTCATCACACACTTGCTTCAGTGAATTTAAGGAGGGTAGATCCTCTCTCCCAGGGAAAACGTTCTGACAAGGCTCATCATAAAGATTTTATAAGACAAAACTGAACCAGCAGGAAGGAATTTAAATGATTCTGAGGAACTTTAAGGAGGCTGTCAACAGACTGCACCTAAAATGCAATTTTTCCAAAAATCATGAAATAAAAATTAAATAAAAAAGTCATATGAAACATCAATATGCAAACATAATATTCTGCATTTATAGAAAACAACAAGCAGGCAGAAGATTTCCAAATGCACACGTGAATTTCAGAAGAGACCTCCACAAATTAGCTTGTGTGAGAAACATTAATGTGAGTCTGACTGCTGTGTATAGCATCACCTCTAGGTCTCTGTCATCTTTGACCATCTTGTATGTAGAGGTGCTAATGCTAGGAAGCGTTAGCATACATTAAACTGCAAATTAATTAAGCAGAAGTATATACAGACAGACTTTGATGCAGACATGTGAAGGCTTTTTTTTTTTTTTACAAAAAGAAGGCAAAAACCCCCTAATGCTCTATAGACTTTGAACAACGAAGCCTTTGTGAAACAGCTGATTTATATAACCTCAGGAAAAGATTCCTTTGTAACAAAGCCACAGGCAACTTATTCACACAAGCTCCCAAACAGAAAAGGGTCATGGAAAAGACAACATTGTAATCCTAGCAAACCTGCATATATAACAGTCTTCTTATGAAAGGCTGGAACATGGTGCAGAAGATTTTGATGAAAATTCCAGATGAAAATACCTTTGAAAACATTGCTGGTGGGTTGGCATCTCCAGATGTTCTTTTGAATCCATCACGTTTCATGTCTTCTCCAAACAGCAAGAGAAAACACTACAAGAGCTTTTACGAAAAACAACTGCACAGAAGGTTTGCTTGGTTTATAAAAGAGATTATAAAATCTCTCTTAGCCAAGACAAAGAAAACTACCATCTTTCAAATGTCAGTAAATATAGTTAATGGAGTCCATTGTGAGTTCTGTGGATACTACACAGTTTTCCTACTTTGTTCACTTTTTCCTTAGATCAATAGGCAAATTGGTTGCAGAAAAGAACAAATGCACATGACTGGCTGATAAATCAGAGTGTTTTTCAGTGGCCTGAAAAACATTTGGAGACATAAACAAAATGTATCAGTGTCTATTAGATAACATCCAAAAAATACCAAACTAAGTTGCATCTGCAAACAAATGATGTTTAATCTTTTTCAGCTAACTTCACTTTTGGGCATTTTTTATCATTAACCAACTGTTCCCAATTTAATTTTGAGAAAATGTATTAAGTTCAAACAGGTGCCCTACCAAAGTTATCACATGGCATTATCACATTAAATATGGCTAATACATGTAATACATACATTTTATTGAATTAGGTTGGTCAGGTTGCATTTTGCCTTGTTTACCATTTTATCTAATGCAATAACATTCAAGCATTTTTAAGTGTGGTTTAAGTGCCCAAATCCTTTCCGAGGCCACAGTTTCTCTTGAGATTGTATTTTCCCTTGCCTAAAACTCTTTAAAATTTGGATATCCTTCTTTACAGAAAATGAATGTGATGCTTCTATGATGCAACGATAAGGCAATGAACTGTACACAGCACTTTTCCAACACCCCTTTATTCTGTGATCTTTACAAAACAGGACAGGCATCAAAAAAATGGAAGTACCAGTCAGCGTGTTTTAATTAATTAATTGATTAGTCTTTCTTAATCCATTCAGCTGATTAGAAGTCAAGATCTGCAGAGCAAAAATTCCACTGTTTATTTACAAATGTATGAGCAGTAATCTGCCAAATCCCACAATCCTCTTAAGCAGGACCACTTAATCCCTGACAAAATTGTTAGCAAGACTTCCACTGTTTGTTGAACGAGCTAGAGGCTTCTGACACAGTAGAGACATTATTTGCTATTCTTCATCAAATTTTGGTTGCACTTCATTATCCAAGTTGTCATATCAAATTAACTGAATTATAATAACAACAAATTAAATTGTCATATGATCAGATACACGTCGTCACAAAGGCTGTGTAGACAATTTTCCTGAACAAAACTGATTCTGCCAAAAATCAGAAGCCCTGTGAAAATATCCCCTATTGTACATAGTCATGAATTAATGTATGAAATGAATTAATTAACTGGCATAGAGGTAGTGATTATTCCTCAGAAACATTGTGATTCCTTTCATATTCCCTTAAGGATAGTTTAGCACAAACGTTAGAGATACGAAACAGGGGAATCCAAGCAAGTCCAACCAAAGTTCTTTTTATGTAAGAAAAATTAATCATGATCTTCAATATGTTGCGCTCAGAAGCACTCTGCACACATACATCATGAACCACAAAGTTATCTTTAGGAATTACAATGTGCATTACTTAAAATGACATGCAATTGCAGTTAATGTGTATATGAGAGAGAGAGACAGAGAGTGCTAGAAGGGAAGAGCATGGAAGCATTTCTGAGCAACATACTTTCAAACATAGGGTAGAAGAAAAGTTCGACAAGTTTGATCTGAATAATTTATCATGTCTGTGTTTTGATGCGCTTTGTTCTGTATCCAAAGGATATGCGTTTAAGCTTTAATACCATTTATGGCTGAAGTTATTATGCGTGATCAAATAATTCTCAGTCCAGGGATTTTCAAAGAAGGCTTCTTGTTTTAGTACTCTCAGCTGTCAGATCTTACGCAAACCACATGGGCATGCTATCTTTTAACTCCTTATCCCTTCCTCATTTTAAAATTACAAATATATAACTGTGTCCTCTGTGTTTAAAAACGTAGCTCTTTTGTAAGAAAGGCCTAAATTATTCATAGTGTTAAACATTTATTTTGTAGAATTTTACATTATCAAAGCTAACATCCTCACAACAATAAATTCATTCATTCCATTATGCTACAGTGACGTGGCCTAAAATAATCTCTCTGTGATTTATTTAAGGTTATTAGATAAAGGGTCTCCAGGAAACTGGCCTAGATTTAATCACTTTGTTCATGAATTACATGCATATTGAAGGCTGCTGTAATTTTAAAAAGACTGAATTACCCAGAGTGATCAAATGCATGTTAATGTCTTTGAAAAATATTTGATAATGTACAGTGGTATGGTGAGTAATAACTAATATGTCGGTTAGAGCTAAGGAGGCTTTACAATTTCATTACTTATACACAAACATATACATATCTAGAAACTTAAATTAATTGCACTTCATGGAAAAGATTAATATTTTAGAAGCTACCATCATTCTCAAATGGGTGAACCTCACCAGTGAGTGACCGAGTTCATTTAAATCAGGCTTGCATGCCACGCAGCTGTGCTAAATTATTCACCCTATTTATCTCTCATCATTCAATATTCATATAGTTAATATATGTGGATGTTAAGGAGGGGGAAATTTTACATAAGACTAAATACATTAAACTGCATGCTTTTCTTTAAAAGTCATAAGGTCAGGGAGTGAAGGATGTTTTTAAACTTATGAAGACTCTATTAGCTTTAGATGGAGTTGGACTGCTGGGCCCCTGGTGCTTTGGTGGGTAAAGTCAGTGGATTTAGGGGGATATGGAGAAGCAGTTGGAGGTGCATATAAAGCGGGCATCATCCAGGACTGGCTTACTGGTTAAGGTTACACAAAGACCACGCTGATCCAGGAAGAGAACGAGGAACTGCTCACGAACTCCTGCCGTTGTAAGAGTCTGGGAGTTTTTCACTGATTGTATCTCATCAACTGAAATAAGGTGAATGGATGAGAATTTAGTTTAACCGTGCGGTACAGATCAGGATATTGGATGATGTGATTAAGGATCAAAGGTAAGACCATAACAGAGTGACACAGGAAAGTAAATTGAGTTACTTTTGAAGGGCGGAGGCATTCCTTTCAGAGCATGAGGTCAGGTTAGAATACAGATCTGTCCAACGCATTTCACTGAATAAGAGGCAGTGACTAAGCATTAATGATTTTGTATAAATGGACCACCATCCTTTAGGCCTAATACAACAAATAAGCTGAAAAAGTTAATCTTTTGAAAATTAAAAAGAAAGAAACAGACAAATCCAGTTCACAGCTGGTACAAGGTTTCTAACTGGTCCAAGCAGGCCTGCATGGCTGATCTGTTGGGCTTTCAGCTGGCAGACATAATTTTAACCTTTTGGATTTTCTTACACAAACAATAAACCAGCTTCCATGTTCCAAAAACTGGCCTTACCACCTCAAACTAATTTGACCTGTTTTTTGTCAGCAGGATGTAAAATTGTATAGAACACTGGGGTCAAGAGGAAGACAGAAAAGTTGTCATGGTTTGTGTGACTAAAAGGAGGTGAGAACATCTTGTTTTTTTTTGACCTAAGATAGATTAAAGGGGCAACTTATGAACATTAAGGAAATGTGAAAATTTTAGCAGGGGAGTTTAAGCCACCGGCCTGGGGCTATACAAGAGTGCAAGAGGACACAACACAGCAGGAGCCAAGGACTGACAAATGTTAGTAGGGTAAACTGTGCTTAGCTACCTCAGGAAGATTAAGATACGTGGTTCCTCAGCACTGACCTCAAATTCAACCTAAGAAAACCTAAATTAAACCTTAGCAAGATCCCAATGAGAACTTCAATCATTTAATTTATCTGAAGAACCTTGTTATACCTTGTTAATGTTCTCACAGAGTAGCAAACTAATGTTTGTCGAAAAGAAAAACAATATCTCAGTATATCTAAGCAAGATTGCAATTGTCCTTGATTGATGCATATTTTTTCTGCTTTTTTGTCCTGAGTTTTAGGAGAATACTTTAAAGTTACAGAGAAGCCGTAAAGCTACGAGCTCTCAGTACAGTGTGCAGCCAGACCATATTAAAGGAGCATAAGGTAGTAAATCTTATGAGGGGCACTAGCAGGGCTCATAATTGATTCATGGTTGTCAATGCAGAGCAGACAGCTTGAACTTCTAAAGCAGCTAGCGAGAATAAACACCCATGTGCTTACTGTTTATGAGTGCCAAGAGAAGAAACTGATAAACATTGTTTATTCAGCCTTATTGCCAGTGCATTGACGGGATTCTCAATGCAATAGCAACATATCTACAGGGGCCTGATATGTGCAGATTTCTGAGTCAGTTTTATTTTGTTAAACACATTTGTTCCTTAAAGCACAGGGATACAAGATGAAGCAATGGTATATATGTTTAGACAGTTTTTGAGATACATTTACAGAAGTAAAACTCTTTACATACCAAATGAGTAACTATGTCCAGACAAACTGTACATCTGTAAATTCTCTTATCAGTACAGTATGCTCTCTTTTTAAGTTCTGCTACAATATGCGCTACAAAACGTTGACCAATCAACTGCAGAGAAATTAACAGAAACAAAACTTTATATTTTAAGCTACACAACAGATCATCTGACATCTTTTTGTACAACCTACAACCCAATCTTTCGTTTTTCAAAACTTGCTGGCCGCATGGAGGAAGACAGCCACATGCAAACCACATGACCTCGCATTACCAACCAATAGCCTTGACCACATATGCTAAAGATAAGCGCAGTGTACAGCACAACTGGGGGTTTAATTACCCAGCATAATCTCGTTATTTTGTTTTCTAAACAGACTACTGAACAGCCTGCTAGCTGTGCGCAGCTAATTGCTATTTCTTCAGGACAGAGTCACTGAGAGGAAAATCAAAGCGAACAGCACAGGGTAAATTAGCACCACAACCATATCAGCCCTCCAGCCGTGAATCAGCAGTTCTGCCACATCACTGACCTTTGCATCATTTTACTGCACACCAAATATTACAACAAAATGAACACAGATAAAGATGCAAATTTTTCTGAGATTAAAAACATTATGTACAGTAAGTACAGTAAGCCTGTTATGTAGTCATCTACATCAACATTGTGAATTTTGTTTGGGAATGTTTTTTAAAAGAAATCTACGCATTTTAAATAAACCACAGATTCAACTCAGAATTCTGCTCTGAACTGTGTTGGTCATCGTTAGATAGTAGAGAGTTTTTTTATTAACTCACAACTATTTTTGTAGGTTAAGTTGTAGACCTCGAGTGAATGGTTTATGCCCATTTGTTTCTTTGCATGAGAGAAACATCCATCCATGTTATCTCTGCAGGGCTGCAGGTAGTACTGGAGCCTATCTCACCATATTTTGGGCTGAAGGCAGTAAAGTACCCTGAATAGAGTGACGGTCCATGACAGATGTGGAGAACAGATCTTATTCTGTATCATTTTTTATAATGTCATGGTGCTTTTTTAATTTAGGTAAAAAATACAAAAAGTACATGAGCATTTCATGAACAAAAAGGAACCACCTTAATTTTGAGGTATATACAGTATATATGTATAGACATAAAAAAGTGACCCTGCATCTGTGAATATGTCTTGAAATGTTCTCTTAATTAAAAATAAAAATGTTCAAAAGTTTTGTAGGCCTAAAAATAACAACAAAACATGTTATATACCTTCAGACTGGAGATGTGTGTATGCTACATGCTGACCTTAGTGTAATACCTTTAAAAGTGCTTTAGGGATGTGTGGTTGTCACACATACAGTAATGAATATCACACATTGTAAACATTTCTGCAGCTTAACTGGTAGCACACAACATTAGCAAGGCTAAGATCATGGCTTCAGTTCCCAGACAAAACTGTTGTATTTCTGCCTTTGCTCTATGTAGTTTCGTTTCTAGTTGTTATAGTCCTGTCACTGTGGCCCCACCCTAATTATTTTACATCTGTTTTGTTACACCTAATTAGCATTTATACAGCCATATTTCTTGTGTTTGTTGTCTGGTAATGTTTGATGTTCTGTGATCCTTGGCTAAATAGTTTATGTTGAATTACACACTTATTTCGACTCATTAAAAGTTGTCTTTGCACTTGGATCCAGCATTCCCTGTCTTCAACACTCATATCACCATTACAAAAAACAAACTGGTATCTAGCTGAACTAACAGTCCTCCAAGTTGCTTTGAATAAAACCGTCTGTTAGATGCATAAGTATAAAAAGTTCAAGGAATAAAATAAAAACTTCACTGTTCTACTGCAGTCCGCAAACAAAATCAACATTACCTCAGTTCACATCTACTAACCAGCTGGATAAAGCCTCTTTCGCTGCTAGCTGGAACATGTGCTGTCTGCTAGTGATATCAGAATACATCATTCCCATCCAGCGATGCACCAGGAATCTAGGAGCGTTTCCCATCACTTGAAGTTGTATCCATTTGCCAGAATTTTCTATTATGCAGATAGAAAAATTGTCACATATTAAGGAAATTTGCTAAGGTTACACAATTTGTACAGTCATACATACACACAAAGAATGCACTGAAACATGAACTTGCCTCCTTAGGCGACGTGTGATGGTGAACTGTGGTGACAAACAGCCCCAACATTGGCCTCCATGTTTTGACGTTCTCTGAGTGTCTTTGCACATCATTTACACAGCAAACAGTTTGTGCCCTTTACTTTCCTCTTTCTTTTTCTAATAGACACTGCAGTCTTGTTTCCCTCAGCTCTCATTCAGCAAAGACTGGAGAGCAATATGTTCTGAGTATTAGGGATAGTTTAAACCCAGGTTTCCATTTTTTGAGTTTTTGAATATATGCAACTGTTATTCAGAGAAGACTACTTGATTGTAAACTACTGTGTAAATTGTCTTGATTTCAGCTCCATTAGAATACCGTCAGCCAGTCTTATCCTAAAATTATGGCAAAACAAACCTTGATAAAGCTGATCAGGCCTTCTGTGGAGGGGTTTATTTTGCAGTAATGACTGTTTGACTGTACATTATCTAGCTTATTACACAGCTAAATAAATAGACATGAAGTATTGATTTAAGTTGAACTTATCTGATTATGTGAGAAGACAATAATGTGGAGTGTTACAAGAGACTTTAAGCACAGCGTGGGAGATTTGTTGCCAGGTGCAACAAGGACAAATATAAATTATACAACAGCATGATTGACCAATTAGAATTAACTATTCCATGGAAGTTTTGTGATAACTGAAGTCTGTATTTTCTGCATTCAGCAAACATAATAATGATCGTTTTGAAACACGTTTTCAAAAAACTATTGGTGGAACTAATATAGCTGTGTTGGGCTGGCATTCTCAAACAAACAAAGAAATGTTTTGAATATGCCAGAAAGCCATACTGTTTATACTTCTTTAGAAAAATCAACCTGTAAATGACAGTTGTCTCTGTACATATGCTTTCAGCACTGGGTCAGCACTCAAACTAAACCATGACTATAACCAAAGCACTTTTCAATAAGCAAATTCTATTGATTAATAATACTCTCTCTGTTAAAATCTTTTCTGCTTTTAACTTCTTCTTTAGTGTCTGTACTACTCTAGCCTGAAACTTGGTACTGTGGTAACTAGTGTTGTTGATTCTTGTATTGTATGATAAATTGCTTGTGATGTTCTTCATTTTGAAGTCGCTTTGGATAAAAGCATCTGCGAAATAATTCAATTTAAATGCAACATTGAAAAAATGACCTTTAGGAATACCTCAAAAGCCTTTCTTTTTAAAGATACAGGCCTCAGTTGACTCAGCCATTACATCACATCTCTCCTTGGAACCAGAGACCCGCAAAATCGGGTCTGTAATGCAAATGCACCAGAAGCAATTCATTTAAAAGCTAACGATGACAGCAAGCTCAGAGCGCATTAAACAACCAAGACAACAACATCTTAACATGGTAATGTTATGTAAATCTGGTCTAAACACTGTTTTCTTTAAAAGAGTAAAGCTTAAAGATCATGTAGCATCATCATGACTAGTTACCAAATTCTCATGCTCATCCCAATCTCTGAGTATTAGATGCAGATGTACAGAAATGCCACAGATGGCTCTTGGAGGGACCCTCCTGGCTCTCTTTATTACACACACTCATACAACTAGTGCTCACACATACACAGATTAGCAGCCAAATCATGTTAGCCAGAGGGACACATACTCCACGCATCAATTTGTTTGTAAACAGCAGATTACCGTGCAGTACATCCAAGTTGTACACAGGGTCCCTAAAGGGAAAACACGCTGAACACACATATACTTGGGAACACAAAGACAGCACAGATATACACAAAAATAACGACTGGGATAAACATCCTGTAAAGGACACACTCTATTTATGACATTATGATTTATAACAGCCTTCTAATCATATGATTACAAAGGAAAATAAGAGGTCTAAACTAATGCAAACAATATGCAGAACAGTGAGATCAAATATGTTGCATTGTGGCTCTAATAACAGAGATAATGCCATAATGTTATTTAAGGAAGATTGTGCCATAGGGAAGTCTCCAAATAGCCTGATATTACTGTCTTACCTCTCAAACAAACAACACACACATTTTTTTATTCTTCTATTTTGTAATGTTTTTCAAACAATTATTA
>JAZGTK010009095.1:0-17586 GCA_036877625.1 Ambastaia sidthimunki | reverse complement strand
CGAAGCTACGACACAGCGTCACTCATTCATGATGTTCTTTACCTGGAGCAGATACTCACCACTGGTACGAGAGATGTGAGGGTCTCTGATCATGTGATTGTGGGGGGCAATATTTGGCAATTCATTCTGGTGACACTGGTGTTAAAATGACATGCTTCACCTTCAATATGTTTTGTGCTGTAGGTGGTGGGTGGCAGGATCAGGTGGGTGGTCTGTTTGGAGGAGTGAAGGTGGCTCGATCTGCAGCTCAGTTGCCTTTGAGAGTGGAAGTAGAACAGCTGTGTCTCTCACAGAACTTCCTTTCTGTCCTACAGCAGCATCTCCTGCTGGTTTACACAGGAAAGACACGATTAGCTCGTAACCTGCTGCAGGTATGAGCGTCTGATCTTCACGTACACATGCTGAACATGATTATGCAGCTGTCAATGAGGTTTCTGTGTGTGCAGGACGTGGTGCGGAGCTGGTACGCACGACTACCCTCCATCGTACACAACACAGAGCAGCTGGTGAGCAATGCAGAAGAGTGTGTAGAAGCCTGCAGAGAAGGTCGGGGTCCACACACACACAAACACACACACACAGTATTTTGATTACATTTAATTTCCCCTTGAATACAATGGAACAAGGCATCAAACTTTATTTCTTTAAGTCCTTGAATGACTCCGGATTCTGAGTGACTGTGTAATAAATCTTTTCATTTTCTTTCTCTCAGGGTCTCTCTCCAGACTGGGGGCATGTATGGACAGATACTGGCAGCAGAAGAAGCTGATGGCTCCAGGCTGTGAGCCGGCAGCTGTGAGGATGATGATGAATGCACTTCATCCTCTGATCTTGGGACAGAGTCTTGCAGGGGCGGGTGGGGGTGGATTTCTCTTCTTACTCACCCGTGAGCCTCAGCAGAAGGAAAAAGTGAGAGAGGTTCTCTGTAACATACAGGTGAGCTTGAGAAATCATGACTATAAAGGCTTATTTTATAAGATTTTATTGTCTATTGATTCCACATTTATTTATAAATGTTATATCTGTCCAGAACATCACTCTGTATGTATTGATGAGTGGTGAAATGTGTTTTGTAGGGTATTGGCTCCTTCAGTGTTCATTCAGTGGAGTTAGATATGGATGGGATCTCAATCGTTCAGAAGATCTCTGAAGATCTGACTGAAGTCAAAGCTCCTTCAGTCCCATAACCAACAATCTCCTACTATCAATAACTAAACATCTGTTATTCTGTAAATATTTAATATAATTCTGTAAACATGTGTTTTTTAGGTAATTTTAAAAATAGTAATTTTTAAAATATACTAAAACACACTAATTTTGAAAAGGTTTTTCATAAACTGACAACCAATTGTCTGTGTTTCTTTAAATATTGATACGATTTGTACAGTGTAATTTTTTGCAATGAATCAAACACTCGTGACAAACATTTTATATGAATGAATGAATTAATTTACACTGTAAAATATTTATCATATTTACACTGTACAATATTAAAACGTTGTACTTTGGCGCGTTTTTAATTTGTGGCGCGAGACGTGTGAGGTGTTCAGAGCAGCGCGCGCCGACACGATTTCTGAGGTAAAACATGACAACCTACATCAAAAACATTATTAATCATTAAACTATCAACATTAAAATCATAAAAGTCATAACACTTTACATTATGTACAATGTACATTACCTACAGATTTATATATGAAACGGAAAAGTCCCTGTCTGAGCCAGTTCTGAATTTAAAGTTCCTGGTTTGTAAAAACAGTTAGATGTAGTGCGACTGTATTTAGTCTCAAAACAATTACAATAATTTTTATAAAGACGCATTATGAACCAAAATAAAACATTTGCGTTTGCTGAAATTTCACTACAGGCAACACAAGCTGTTGAAAAGTGATAATGTTGGCATGAGCTGCTGAGCCTGTAAACCTGCACTGCAGTCAGTAAATACATTTTTATTGAATTACAATGAATATTTAACTAATGGTGAATAATTTAATGCGTTAAACAGTGTGTTGCGATCCATTACAGCAGAACATTTTCGCTGCTTTATAATGTCACAACTGTTTTAAGCAACGCTATATGTGGATGAGAAAAACTCAGTTTCCTATAATAAACGGATATTTCTTGTGCACGATAAACTGCATTTTGAACGTAATGATTGTGATTTAAAAAACACATTTTATTCTTTGCACTAAAAGTGAATGTTATAGGCAGGATATATTCAAGCAACTATTAATTATATATTACATTTTGACCTTACAAACACTGTTTTTAAACTATGGAAAAAAGTTTCTTGTTTTGCTCTGTTTCTGGAGACATTTTAACGCTTCACTTTTGCATGATCTACGTTACATGTTTATAGCGAGCGAACATTTAATTATTGGCCCAAAAATACAAACTTCTAAAGTGAACTTGACTTTATGAATTATATATTAATTATAAATAATTCATAATTCACTGTTCAATTTTGTCATTTTCTCGTGCGTTTCTATTAGTAACACCACATTTATTTCTGTATAATGAATCATCTCACAACCGTTTGCGATTAAACACACCCGTTTTCTACAGGTAACTTACATCACTAACTAATCAAGATACACGTCCTCTGAGACAGATGATCCATACAGATAACCAATAATAGCAAGAGAGTAATTTAGTGATTTCAGATATGAACACTCAATAGTATGAATATGAAATCTTTATATATACTTTCACTCGCATCATATTTTAAAGGTAATACTAGAAAACAGATTTTACACGAAACATTTGGACAATAAATATTCCTAAAGACAGAGAAAATTCAGATCAATTAAATATTTTCATTACAAAAGGAAACTTGTATATATTCTTCAGCAGAATTTATGATTGAATAGACCAGCAAACACAATGAAATGTGTTTAAAACTTGCTTTTTGAAATATTGCAGTCCTGAGTGTAAATGTTGAAACACTTTTAAAGGCCACATAAGGTTCAATATCTTTAAAGCATCCTGAATCATCTATTTGACTGGGTAAATGAATTGCATTGTGACATCACCGGCCTTAAACTCGTGTGAGGAAGTTCAGATTGAAGCTGCTGGGCAGCTGGATGGTCTCCAGGGCAACAGGTGAAGGGTTGAATGGGAAAGTAAGCGGGAAAATGATCTTAGCGTCCATCAGTAACTGAGAAGATTCCTTACGATCCTTTAATAAAGTCTGTGGAGGGAGAAGAGTTTGTCAAATATAAACCATGATGTACTTATAACATGTACACAAATATTACAGGACTCACCTGTATGATCTTTATGAATGATACAGACACTCTCTCCTCAAATTCATTCACTGGTGTGTACAAGCTGAGAATCTTCACAATCTGCCCCAAACAGAAACACACATCAGAACTGAAGATCATCTGAGAGGCTGCAGTGAAAGATCTCACACGCACCTGTTGAGTAGTGAGGGCGGTGCACATGGTACAGATGGCCTCCGCGTCATCCTGACTCTTCTTTTTGATCTGCAAAAGCTGAGCGGCCTGAATCAGAGGCTCCAAACTCTCCCGCGATCCACTGCCCTGAACATCTTTATCCAGCAGCCACTCCTCCAGCTGACACACATTATACCTGATGAGAGACACAATAAAATCAGATAAAAGCAATGAAACGATATGGGTTGAAACTTAGCTGTGTTGTGTGTGTGCTGAGTGCCTGATCTGCAGTCCTTTACTCCAGGAGCACATGTCTTTGCGCAGCAGCAGGTTGTTGAGCGTGACGCAGCAGATGATGTAGAACTGCTGTCTGATGACGCGTCGCACCAGCTCCATGTCGTTGCCGTGCTGCAGCAGTGTGAAGAAGAACACGTCCAGCTGCTTCAACACGGACTCCAGCGTGTGCGAGCTCTCCTCTGAAAAACTACACGTGCGCTTCCTCATCCCAGTGGGCTTGATGCCCATCACACCCTGAATGGTCTCCTGCTCCAACATAGCTGGAGCTGAGATGAGGGCGAGAGACACAGAGAGAGCATTAGAGAGAAATAGAGAGAGTAGACCAACATCAAGTAGACAAATACCATTAAACTGTGAAGCATATTTCCCCATTTGCTACTGGTCAATCAGCAGATAGTCCCGCCCTAATTCATGCTGAAACAAACCAGCGCTGTGTTTACAGAAGAAAGCTAACTTCCTCTGTAACTCTGTCTTTCTTCTGTAAATTTGTCTTCAGAAAACATCTAACCACAAGTGACTTACTGTTGTCTGAGTCAGAACAGAATTATTTTACAACACTCACTGTACAGCATGACAACCAGAGCACACACAGATCAAACACAGGTGTCATTTCTCACCGATCATGGGCTGCAGAATGTTCTCCATCACTTTGATGAGCTGCTGGTAGATCTGAATGGCCAGATCACTCAGAACCTGACGGTACTCAGAGAGGTCAAAGTTTGTCAGGCAGTGTTCATTCTGCCGAGCCGTGTTGTGCTTTGTGTATGCCTGAAAACATCAGGACCAGACGAAATATCCGGTCAGGGTCCAAATGATCCAAAACATACACATGCACAAACAAACAGGAGTTCTAAACTCTGACTTATAATTCCTAAAAATGCTGCCTGGAGTTTGAAATACAGACACCATGTTTACCTCTTCTCCACTGTACTGCTTTAGGCAATGTAAGAATCGACAGGTGTTCGCCAACCAGAACGAAATGGTCTCAAAATCTCCCCTTTTCTGTAATGGCAGTCAGACAAAAGGATGCTTGTCAGATGTTTTTTAAAAGCCACTTTCAAAAGATGGAATTTGCTTTAAGGTAGGGTAGATAGAGGGCGGAGATATGCAAATGAACAATTTGACGGACAAACAGGACATCTTATGTTTGGATTAATTTTTTAAGGTCAGAAGATATACATGTATATTAATATATTTATACTACTTATTAATGCTGTCAGGATGTAAAGAGACTTTCAACCAGCATAACCAAAAATGTTTCTGGAAAAAAACTTTCTGCACCTTCAACACACTCTTGATGGAGTTGATGGAGGAGTTCAGAAGGGTGGACACGCGCTGGTCATCGTTGGAGAAGTCGGCGTGACGCAGACACATGAAGAGGATGTATGCGGGCAGACATGGGATCATGTTCACGGCGACACCTCTGGGTTTGAGCTCTGAGACACATTTAGAAGACTGATCTGAGAACAGTGACACACTGAGACAGTAGAACAGTTCTTTGGGCTTGTAAATATAAGTTGTGTGTATGTGTGATGCTCAGAGGACCTGTGATGAGGGTCTTCAGCAGTTTGCTCTCATCCTCTCTCCTGTATTCCAGCATGCCCTGGAAGTCCCTCTCTTTCCGAACGATGCTGACTGTGCGTCCGCTCTCGCTCACCTGACTCTCTGGAGAGGCCTGATCTATACGAACACCTGTCATCACCAAAACATACAGGAGAAACTGCTTTAGTGCCACTTAATGCTTGTCTACAATATAACTATTATACTACAAACTATTGTTTCAAAATCTTCAGATCAACGTTCTTGAGAAACATCAGCCCTGTGCATTCAAACCTTCGATTCTGATTATTATTATTATTATATATAAGATGTTGAAGAACAAACACTCACCTTCAGGCTCCCCAAACTTTTTCACGTACATTTTTACATGTTTCTTTAGTTTGCGAACCATTTTGTCCTGTTTTCCCAACTGCTCCAACAGATCCTGTGATTTATATAAACCACTTTAATACAGAATAATAATGATAACTACATAATTAATTGTTACCTTAAATTACTAAATTGTTGTTCAGTACATGTGATTTTTTTTTGTGTATGTATGTTTGTGTGTGTGTATATGTGTGTGTGCTCATGTCTGCACACCATGTTTTGCTGTGTGAGGCGACTGATCTCGTGCTGCAGACTCGCTTGTATTCGAGCGTCTTGTGGAAGCTCCAGGCTGTCTGACAGCATCTGCTGTTGCTGGTCAAGCTCCGCCCTCAAGTGCTGAAGCTCCGCCCTCAGGCTCTCCACTGCCTTCTCATGGGTTTGTCCCTGAGTTTGTAACTGTGACTCCAGTATCCTGCAGAAAGACAGAGAAACACAGAACAGGTGAAGTTTTACTACAGTATAATGTAGAATACAACAGTAATAAAACTCAAATTACTCCTAAAATAATAAAAAACAATGGGGTATTTCTCTCTTGTTTGATGCTATGCAATGCAAAAATTGACTGATAAGATGATAAGATCATGGTAACGTAACATTTAAAGCTCTGTTGGTAACTTGTGTTGGTGTGTGTGTACATTCAGCCAGTTGAGCTCACCTGTTCGTTTTCTTCAGGCTCTCATAAGCCATCCAAAGTTCTCCATCCTCATTCAGCTCATGAAGGTCCAATGTGGGTGATCTGAGATAGGAGTGGATGATGTCATCAAAACTTGTTTGCTACATTGCACTGTAATACACTTATACAAATTGACAAATTTATGGAATATAAACAATGACGTACCGGCTCGAGTCGCCTGAATCCCCTTCTGTTCCCGTTTCCTGTAATGTACAAGAATTCACTGTACAGTCTGAAAACATCACTAGCATGTCATGAAACGCTGGAAGTGTATGATACGTCCTCACTGATATAGTTAAATAAGCCTGTGTGTGTTTACACTCTACCTTAGGTTTAAACACCTCCTGGCTGACCAGCTGAGATCGAAGAATAAGCACCTCCTCCTTCCGCATCTCAAGCTCCTCATTGGTGGAATTCAGCTGCTCGAGGAGCACATTATAGGCGTGGCCTCCAGGGGACCCCGCCTTCGACCCTGCCCCCTTACTGAGAGACTGACGGAGCTCCTGCAGATCTTTCTTAAGTTTCTTATTGTCCGACTCCAGCTCCTGACGCTGAGAGCAGAACACAGACACATACACCACTCTTAATGAAAGATAAAGTAACCCAAAATCTTCTGAGCAAAGATGTGTGTTTCTAGCACCTTCAGGGCTTCAGAGTCTCTTTCGGCCACCAACACTTTCTGACACTCCTCAAGCTCCTGAGAAAACAGAAGTAGAACTTCCATAACTGGCCTTTATTAACTATCTTAATAATTATCTGTGCCCACTGAAAGCATATTTTCAGAAGCTTATCAGTAAAAACAGTTTAAATGTTAAACCAAACTGTACCACTTCAAGATTTTCTGACACGTCTGAAACACTAAGCAGTGTCACGTGTATGTGTATTTCTTTACTTTTGTCTTCTCCTGTTGTAGCTGATCTTCTTTGGTGTCCATCTCACTCTGCAAGTCCATCTTCTCCTTCTCCAGCTCAGTGACTCTCCTCTGTAGTTTGAGCAGCAGGGACAGGTCAGCTGCTGTCTGCCCAGGGTCCTACAACAAACATAATTCATTACATTCTCAACACCACAGCAAACCTAAAGAACATCTACGTATAGAGGAACATCTAAAAACATCTGAAGGAGTTATGTGCTACCACAAGTGTTTATAGTCCTGACCTCTCTTCCCAGCGAGCTGACCTCTGACCCTGTGAGCTCAGAGATGTGAACGCTCTCTGATTGGCTGCTGTTGTAACCAGAGTCTGCTCGGTTATGACCTGACTTGGAGAGGTCCTGTTTAGAAACACAGTTAACACCAGTTTCAACTTTGATATATAATATTCTGTGAATTTTCCCTGTGTTGACCTTAAATCTGAATAGCTCCATCATCTTACCGCTGCAGCTTCTTTCTCTGATCTCAGATCAGCATAGCGCTCCTCTAGTTTAAGGTGCTCAGTCAGAAGATTCTGATAGCGGAAGCGTTCCTCGTTCAGCTGAGCTTGAAGTTGCTCTGCGACCTCCTCATGATTCGCATTCAACTTTTCTGCTTATGAAAACATCACGAATAAATTTAACAATTATATATTTGACACTATATCTGGGAATAATAAAGCATAACTTTCTACAAGGATCATTGGAGACCTTCTTGGTTGAAATTACAAAAGGTTTTACCAGAACAAAGCCATAGTAACTTCAACTCACCTGTTAATTGCAGCTGCTGTTCCTGAATCAGTTTATTCATTTCATCTTTTTCACTCATCATCAGCGTGTTCTTCTCGTTCAGCTCAGTGACCATCTGCAGACAGCAATGAGAAGATTGAACATCTGCTGCCGCTGATTCAGGATCTGTTTTACAATTGTGACCTTTAAAGATCTGGATTAGAGAAGATGACTTCTGATGACCTCTTTGTTCTTCTCCAGCTCTTGACGGACCAACTCCAGCTCCTCCTGCAGTGATGACACCTGGTTTTCATGGCGACGAGCCTCCTCTTCAGCCCCCTGAAGGTTTCTGAGCTGGACCTGCAGCTTCTCCAGCTCAGCGAGGCTGTGATTCTCCATAGCACTTATCTGCCCTGAAAGCTCTCGGTTCTCTTTGTGCTAAAAGCATGAAGATAAGTAAACATGGACGGTGGAGATCAGAAAAATATTCACAAAGTAGAAGAAAATTTGGAGATGAGATACCTGCTCATTCAGTTTCCACTGCAGCTGCATGATCTTGTTCTCCATGCCGATGTTGAGTTTCTTGAAGTGCTCGACGGATCTGGCCTCGATCTTGAGTTTTTTCAGCTCTCTGCGAGCCAGCATCCTGCGCACGCAGCATTGCAGGTATACCACAGCCCGCCTGATGCGACGGTAACGCCAGCGGGCCAGGAAACCTCGCACCCAGCGCTGGATCAGCAGAGCCTTGTGCTCACACACCAACTGAGCAGAACAAGAAGAAGAAAAGATCTTCAAATGTTACTTTCCTTCCAAATTCAAATGCCTTAAAGTGCCCCAACAAACCATAATAATCACCAACAGTAATACATTCTATAAGTTATAAAACTGTTAATGAAAGCTGTTTTGGATTTACACCGATATATTTTGATAAAAAATATTTTTTCTTCTAAATAACACAAACAGCTGAATAATTCACAACACAACTTTCTGTAAAGTAGATTTGAAACAATATGTATTGTGAGTGTTCTACAGAAAAAGGAACTGAAGTGAATGTGTATTGAATGTAAACAGGGTCAGTCTTAATTTCATGTTGGGTCTTTCACATTCAATTACGGCTTAATGAAAATATATTTGGCCTGGTACCCGTCTGTACTGCAGTCTGGCTGCGTGGCCGCGCAGTAACCTCTGTATGAGTATCGCTGCCTCTCTCTGTCTCTGGAACTGTCGTCTGGCCGCCCACATGCGCGTGAACTTCTGAAAGATCAGCGCTGCCCGCGTCCTTCTCAGAGTCTCACACAAGCTGAAGCAGACCAGACATCAGAGTTACACAGAAGATAGAAAATACTGTTAACTGTTTCTGAAGCACAAAACAACGACACCCCTCAATAAAGAGACCACCGTCACCCACCGTCGTGCCTGGTGTCCTCTCACGAATCTCTGTATGGTGACGGTCGCCTGGCGGATCCGCAGGTACTTCTTGCGAGCGAGCCAACATCGAATGGTTTTCTGGATGTGGATGCAAGCAGTGCGGAGTTTGTCTGCTCTTAGTTTCTCCAGGTAAGCCACCTGTCCCGCCCGGAAGAAGATCTTTGTCTTTCCAAACTGGTATTTGTCTTTGTCCTGCAGAGAGTGAATACAGTATGATTATATATCGTTTCCTGTGGCTTGTGATATCATTTCAGGTGATTTTTAGAACTGAGGGTTTAATTTAAGGCTTTGTTTATGTACATTATTGTGTCTTTATGGTTGTAGAGACAAGCATGATACCTGCACAAGGTGCTCTAGAACATTCTGACAGGTGAGTTTTCTGTCTGACAGAATATCTCTCTGCTTCATCAGAACACGATAGCGACTGAAGAACTCTTGATAGGTCCACCTGACCAGAGGCAAGAAACAAAATAAACAGATCCTAGATCAGTTAGAGTATCACAGTTTTACAGTAATGTTTGTTTTCAAACGTAGAGAGAAAAGGGTTAGTAGATTTTACAGATAAACAACTGATTTGCTGTAGATGAAATATGCTGATTTAGGGCCCTCAAAAACCTTAATTTATGCACTAAGATTAGTCACATCTGATTGGTGCCTTCAAGATGGTCAACAGCCAGTCAGATTCTGAGCACAGTGGAGACTAGAAGTTGACATCACACCTGGAGGGGAAACCTGCAGCTGAGATACGAATGGTCTCAAGAACTCCACAAGCTCTGAGCTGCTGCACTGCACGATGGGGGTCCATCCTACAGACAGAGAGATTATAATGACCTCGAGAAGTTATAATGACCTCGTCTTACAGAACAAACACCAGTAGAGGATAATCTCTGAATTCAGGTGACTGACATGAAGGGGGCTTTCAGGTCATTGGGTTTGATGCAGCGCACGTAATGTGGTGTGGTGGCGTTCAGCGTCTCCATCAGCAGGTGAAGAGAATTCCGGAACTGAAGAGGAGGAATGAAAACAAAATTCATCAGAGACAGAACCTCAGAACTCATGGCTCATTTTTACTTCTCCATAAAAAAAACAGAAGTTCAGATCCTTCAGAGGAAGAAAACAGAAGAGGTGAATGAAAAGCAGTGATGGGTTCTGGTTCTGGTTCATTCTAACCTGCAGTCCCACTGATTTCTTGTGCTCTCTGAAGGACTGTGCGGTCCGGCTGATCTTTGCACGTCCAGGCGGTGCTGTGGGTTTTACAGCTGTGGGTATTTCCTCATCCTGGAAAAGCTCGACCAGCAGCGAAAACTGAAAAGGAAAATCTGAGTCACAAACAGCTGATGACATTTATGTGTCCATATTACTGTTCTAGATCAGAGGTTCTCAACCAGTGTTGCTTCATTATCTAGATTTCACTTTGTACATCTACTTGTACACCAACAGTGTTGTAACTGTTAACCATACAAAAGAAATAAAGAGTGAAACACTGAAATACATTAATATTACTTAATATATTGTTTTTGATAATGAGGTCATGTTATGCAGAATTTGACATCACACACTAAAGCTATTTGTGATTCTATCACACACGTCTATAGCCGTTGGTCTGTGAGGCCCAGGAGTAAAATAAACAGTTTCATAAACTAAACAGCAGATGGCGATATTTCTCCTAAACTATCGTTACTTTTAAAAGAACTGTATTACTTTCACTGACAGCAGAAAATAAAAGCTCACAAGCTGCAACATGCTCATGTTTCTCCTCCAGTATGTGGAGTATGAGAAGATGTGTCAGATGTTTGGTGAGCTGTGCTGATCTTCACACACCTTACTGTCTTTTAACACATTGATTTGTTCTTCATTGACGGTGTCTTTATTCTTCTCCAGAAATCCATCACACTGATATTCAACCTGAAACATGAAGAGTTAGAAGATGAAGCACGACCTGCAGAAGGTCTCAGGCATGTCTGTTTGCTGATGTTTAAGATAAACATGCACCTTGTCTGCAAAGTGCTGGATGATGAAGGCCGTGTTAGACATGCGCGGTTTCTCAAAGTGAGAGCTCTTCCTCAGGTGAGTGTTGTACAGCTTTTGAGCCCAAGACTCATCAGAACCTTTCGGCATCTGGAAGCATTTAATCAGAGCTTTAGGAACATGTATGAACTTCTGTGCTCCAAAATTTGCCTTTAGAAAATAGATAAGCTTTTAAAACTTAGCAGTCTCTCAATGACTACTATGACTTCATGAACTAAATATGTGGGCTAAATATGTACTGCCTGCCTGCCAATATACACTTCCTGTTTCAGAGGAAGTTACGTGAACACATCAAACAGAGCTGCACATTTCAGTCACTTCAGTGGGACGTAATCACAAAATGAAGTTCTATAACAATCATGATAATTAGTAATTGTTTTACAGTGCATTCTTCATCCAAAAGATCCAGCAAGCCCATCTTGGCCTCGATGAGGTTGATGCAGGGCTGGTTGTCGTAGAAATCGATGAGTGTCCAGGGGATCTGCTCTTTCATGTACTCCTCCTGCTCCAGCTTAAACACATGCTGCAGGGAAAATGCTTTGTGTGAGTCAAGACGTGCTTGTACATGAACGTTCGTTTGCAGCTGACACGTTAAAAAACGCTGACCATGTTAAACTGCTGCTGCAGCTTCTCGTTGGCATAGTTGATGCAGAACTGCTCGAAGCTGTTCACCTCGAACGTCTCGAACCTGCGCCGATAAAAGCCAACAGAAGAGACGTTTATAATGCAAATGCTAATCGCTAAACAAACATGTAAAATAAGGACATGCAGTTGCAAGAAAACAGGATATCTACATAAACTGGTCATTAACTTTGATCTCAGCTTTAACTATGTCCCAGCAAAAACAAACATAGTCTGCTTAAACAAACAACAAAGACGAACAAAGATTTGAACATGAGAACAAAAACGTGAATGTTTACATAATGCGTTCAATAAAGATATGAAAACGAGTCATTGTTTGCGTGTTGTTTGTTTAAGCAGACAGTTTGTCTATTGTTGAAGATCTCATCAACGTCTGTTCATCAATAAAGAATGAAGATACCACAGCAGAAGCTCACCCACCCATAGATGTCCAGCACACCGATGAACGAGTGCGGTTTGGATGAGGTGCTCAGTGCCTTGTTGACCTGAACAACGATCCACGAGAAGAGTTTGGAGTAGATGTGCTTGGCGAGAGCATCACGGCCGTTCACCGCCTCTGTTCCAGTAACAGGCTTGTTTAAGGTCTCTGTGGCGGTCTTGAGCTTTTTGTGGCACAACCAGTGAGCCATGAGGTCGTACGACACCTCGGTGAGGTCACAGAACACTGCCAGGTGACCATTTTCATCCTGAATCAACAAATTAATGCAGGCAAAGCAGAAGAACAAACTGAACTGAATTAATTGAGCTTCTTGTGCAACTGCAGAAACATCAGGTTAGAAGAAAACTCACAGAGACGGCACAGCTGGATGAACCCCTGTCTTTAATCTCCACATTACCCAGATGAAGGATCGCTGACAGAATTTGAAATAAACCCATTTGATATGTCTCAGTAATTCCTGAAATGGACATGAGTGTTTAACCTTATATTACATCTGAATGACAATAACAAGTGACATATAAGATTCTGGAACACAGAACAAGAAGAACTTCAACATCACGGTCTGATGAAGAGATCATTCATACCCAGCAGTGAAAAGGCTTTCCTGGTGGCCTGCATCTCTTTAAGGTCATCCACACCCTCTATGATAGGGCTACTGCCTTGATTAGTGTAGGGGAAGTCCTCAGTGCTACCTTAAGAGAAAAGCTGGTTACTGACAGGAGAAGCAGTCAAAGTCTGGCTGAATTTCTAAATACTGTCACAAATAAAATCAAAATTCCAGCAGTCTGTAGAAATCTCCAGTAACATCTATAATCCAGTATAACCTGTTTAATGCTGTTGTTTGATTGTTAATTATAAACTTAATCACTGTTGTGTGTGAGGTACAGAAGATTTCATACCTAACTTCAGAGGTGCAAATTCAGGAAGATGAGCGCAGGCACAAAGTTGATAGAAGATGTGATAGTTTCTCTCCTCACTTGCCTGAAACAAAACCACTGATCAACAACTTTATTCAGGAACAAGAACCAAAGTTTAAAAATTAATCTCGTAAGTATTGAATCAAACTTAATGAACGGATGAAAGGTTGTGACCTGAAACACAACTCTGGACTTCTCCAGCAGGTATGTCCTCATGTTTGCCCCCATGATCTGGTGTTTTCTGTCGAATCCGATCTCAATATACTTCCCAAAGCGACTGCTGTTGTCATTTCGGGTTGTTTTGGCATTTCCTATAGCCTGAAAAAAGACAAGAATTAATCTAAATAAATCTGTCTGAATCTTTTAGAACCGACTTACTAATGCGCTTCAAATAGGCAAATAAATGATCCATACAGGTGCTTCCATACAACTTCCAAAAACATTTGTACAGGAATAGCAGATATGGAATTCCATCAGACCTCCATGATGGGGTTGGACGCCAGAACTTTCCCCTCCACACTGGCCTCTGCAGAAGAACCGCTGACTGTGGCGAAGTAACGCATGGCATATTTAGCAGACACAGTTTTCCCTGCTCCAGATTCCCCACTGACGATGATGGACTGATTCTTCTCATCTCTTACAGGAGTAAACATTCACAAAAGTGGCATTAAGTATGAAAACCAACTGAATTTTATACTTGCTGTAATCACTATATAATTTTCTGTTAGAGGGTGGTGAGGAGACAGACATGTACCTGGCCATCTGTTTGAAGGCCTCCTCTGACACGGCAAAGATATGAGGGTCCATGTCCCCCATGTTCTGCCCGCTGTACGCACTGATGATGTCTGATCCATAGATTGGAAGACTTTCGTATGGATTAATAGCAACCAGAATGATCCCTGTATTTAAGAACAAACACACAATTACTTAAAACTGTAAACAAGGGTCAAAGGTCAACGCTAATGACATGTCTTTCTTACTTTGCATACTGTATGCAAAGACTTCTAATCTATGCGCACGAGTCCATAACTCAAAGTCTACATGTACTGTGATGATATTAGCCTTACTGAGTCATATTTTATGATCCATATACACTACTATAAACACACAACTCATATATATGCAGTAGACTACAGTTATACATATTTAGTAGAATACAGTTATATATTCAGCAGAATATGGTTATAAATTCAGCAGAATACGACACCTTAATAAAGTATGGCATTGGACTGAAAGTCTGATCTTAATATATCTAGTTGGTAATGTCACAGCCAGCTGATCAGATTGTGTCAGTGGCTCCTGATTACCGCAGTAGGTGTAGATAAGCCTGGAGTCCGTGAATCGAACCCGAAGGTTGTGCAGCACAGCTGGTTCGTGGAGATAGCTGAGAGCCGTGAGGTCATTCTCACCCACCAGGATGTCTGGATTACGAAGAGGCGGCAGGATGGTGTTTTTCTTATCCAGCTTATACTCCAACTCCTGCAAAACAAATTTCACGTTCAAAAACTACAGAGAAGATAAATGAATGTTCTTAATGAAAGCTGACTCAAGAGGCCTTCAGAGAACTTTGAACACAGAACACCTTGTTCTCACATGCAGAAACTCCCAGTTATGTGGCGGGTAACGCAGGCAAAGAGCTTTGGGCATTACAGACAGGAGATAAAATCAGAGTATGTTTGAGTGTTTGCAAGAAAACCACAAGCTGAAGTTAAAGGTTTTTTTGGCCTAATGAGTTTACACTTACATTATATATAACATTACACCAGTTTTACCCCAGTAAACTATAAACAGTTCAACAGTAACGGGTGCAGTTACTGAAACATGCTACCGGATTCCACACCCATCATTTTTCACAACACTGCGCTGGGCACCAATCTGACTCAGTTATGACTCATTTCTGCCTCAGCTCTGTCTCAGGCTGGACCTCAAAGCTTTGGACATGTTTGTGGTTTTTCCAACCACCTGATCTCGTCACATTTGTTGTTTTACTTTTCTTCCAATCACTTTTCGAAGAGTTAAATGTGTCTTTAGTCAGGGTTGCTCCAGCAACAGACAAACATCAAATCACTGTTTTGGAAAAGTTTCAGCCTCAGTGTGTTTCATTTTGGGTTCCTCACCGTGCCATCCTCCAGCTGTAGATGAAGGACAGTATCTCCAGGGCTGTAGTCTGCTGTAAGTTCTGCTGATGTCCAGACCTCAGCGGTGTCTGGGATCCAGACCCGAGCAAACTACAGGAGATGGATTTTAACAAGGCAGAACATTGTTTGAGTAACAGTCATGAATTAACGTTCAAAGAAGATAAAACGTTTCTGTGCTACAGAGAGTAAACAGTCTGTCCTGAAGTACATTTATAATCTTCATTAAATCAAGCAACAAAATGTTTTATCAATGCAACAGCGGCTCAGTTTAAAGAGGAAGTTTCGCTGATTCAATGTTTCACAATTAAGTCTCTGTCTCTTGAGTCTCTGTGGTGTGAAATGTAGCGGTTGTGGATCATATGTGGGTTTAAACCCTCATACCTTCGAGTACAGCTCTGCTGCTGCCATTGCGCTTCACTTGGACCGTTTCAGTGCAGAATCATCGCAGTTCTGTCTGCAGACGCACATTGACAAACTGCAGAAGTTTCAGCTGAAGTGTGACAGCGCTGAATTCAAGCACATGTTCACAGCAGCTGATGGATGATATCAACACGTCCTCCAGAGGGCGCTGCGCGGCTCAAAACCTCCTCTCGAGACATTTGTCGTCTTATTTGTGTGCTAGACATTTCTACACTGAAAACACAGTCATTTAATGGACTGATACGTGTAACAAAATAACATTTTACCACAGTAAGCGCTTTCAAATGAGATACATTTTTTACGGTGATGATGAACAACTAAGATTGGTTCATCCTCTCAGCGCTGAGAAAAGTAACAAGTATCACGCGACATCACTGTTCGCTTGATACTCAGCAGTGGTGGGAGATTATAACATACATGAAAACAGACACTAAACACTTTAACACATGAACCGACGTTTCATCTGTGATTCTTAAACAGAAAACAAAAATATTGAACAGAAAATATTTTGAGGTACATGACGCGGCTTCTGGGCCCAAAGCCCCGCCCACTCCATAACCTACATAAACTATTACTCTTCCTCTCCCTCATTGTGTTTCTATGCCGGGTGTGATTCACGATGAGCGTCAATGAATGACGTGAAAACAGCGTCACCTAGAGGCCATCGTGATTTCTGAACTCTTACATTTACATCCTCCAAATGTAAGTTTGGTCAAAAATTTTAAAAAGTTCAAACTTTTTACTATTAAAAATACAAACCATCAGAAGTTAATCAAGTAGGTAATTTTAAATGTTAATTTATTTGCATCAATAATTTAATTTAAAAACATAAAAATGTGCAGAGCTTTAAAAAAAAAAATGCACAGCCAGCCGGTACATGTGCAAAATTATTTTATTTACAAAACAAATGAAAGGTTGTGACAGTAAACTTCAGTACAGCTCAGATAAATCACTTGAGCCAGAGGAAGGGCTCAACAAACTGAATGTGGGCAAATAACAACATCTCCCACGAGAAACAGACTGACAGTTTCACACCATAAACTCTGAGAATAAGAGCTTTTAAATCTTCAGTCAATTAGTTATTCTGACATCTGGCTCTTCCGCTTCACAATATTTCAAAAACAGCATCAAAGATTGTGTGAAAGTATGAAAAGTGTAAAACCGTAAAAAACACTAATCTGATGCAAACAATCAGATAACTGTTTAAATCTTGCCCTAAATGTCGTAAACAGTCAATTTCACACTCAAATCCAAGTGAAGTGAAAGCAACAGACATTATTTATCAAAAGCAGTTAAACCGAGAGCAATTCTACAGTCAAAAGACAAGACAGAGAGAGAGAGTGTAAATGCAGAGGGACGAGTAAGAGGAAGACAACAACAATAACAGATGAGAAAACAGTGAAAATGGAAAGCACAGGACAGACAGTGAGCCCTTACAGTCCTCATCAGACTGCGAGTTTGCTGGCCACCAGAGTCTGTTTTCTTTGGGGGAGGTCCTGAGGGGTGGGGATGTGGTCTCCAGTTATCTCCGTCTTCTCAGCTGCTGCTGTGGGAAGCTGCTTGTTCTTCATCTTGGCTTTGGCCATGTTGTAATCACCCGAGTCAAAGTATTTTTGCTGCAGGGAGAAAAGATTATTTATCA
>JAZGTK010009094.1:0-17586 GCA_036877625.1 Ambastaia sidthimunki | reverse complement strand
TAAACCCTAAATTAAGATGTGAAAAACAACAAACATAGGAGAAAACTACTCGTCTTGTCATGCTGTACAACACAATTTAAAGTCAAAGGTAGAAAATAAGCGAATTATCGACAGTCTTCGTTCATAGGAGGCGTGTATGTCGCTGCTATTAGGAGGATTGTAGTACTGGTGCTGATGCGGAATGAGTCAGGCTATATGATGCTGCTGGTGTCGCTTCCATTTCATCAGCACAAAATAACCAAACATTTCTCAATCTCCCAAACGTGGATGAAAATATGTCAGACATAAAAAACCGTTGACTTTTATCCAGACAGTGAAAATTTCAACAACACGTCGACTCATCTTTAACAACATCCAAGCAAAAGAGACCGCCTACGCGGGGCAGTTTGCACCTGTTTGTTTTTTTCTTTAGAGACGGTTGTTTTTATTATAATTCGGCTTATTTGCTTTATTATGTGAACTGTTAAGTCTGTCATTTCGTCCAGCGGTTTCTAAAGAGGTTTCAGTCCTTTTAAGACAATGGAGCCTGCTGTTTGCCACATTTGAGCCGAGCAAACAAAAACAATGTAAGTAAGGAGCACCGAATAAAGGATCTACGTAAATAATAATGTGTGGTTGCCGCCCCAATCCGCAGGATAAACAACGGTTGTTTAAAATATTACATCAATTCAGAACAGAAAAACAAGCGTAATGGAAAGGCTAGTAGATAGCAATATTGTAGCCTCGCAAAATCAAGAGAGCATTTGTTTAATCTCGAACATTTTGGATCATGATGACTGTCGAAATGACTTTATTATAATTTACTTGCATATTTTTAGGAACATAAACACATGAAAGGACATGCATTACTTAATACTAAATAAAGAATGTGATGATGCTGTGCCAGGGACAACATTAAATAACCAATTGGGATGTGTATACAATAACAAAAGTCGCATATAAGTCGTAAATCCTGGGATACTCACTGTTTATGTGCTATATATGTTATAACTTTACATGTTTAACCATCAGAGCTCAGCGATCAGCAGGTATAGATTACAGTAAGCCACCAGGACCCAGTTGCAAGAAGCCCTTCAAATTAAGTAAATCTTTAGTTATAATTGTAATTTTGTGTCACTAAAGGTTTCATAACTTAAGGGATTTCTTGCAACTGACTGCAGACCCTTACACAGAACTTAAATTACACAAGATTGCATCCCAATACATATTTTTTTTATACTGATCTATTTTCTATGTAGTGTAAGCATGGCTGTCATGCTTGTACAGCATGTTCACGTTGTATTGTTAATGTATTTACAACGATTTTCCAGAAAATGTTACAGATTACAAGGTTTAAAGAGATTCTTCCTAACTCTGAATGCAGGTTGACATAAGTTGTGTGTTTATTAATTAAAAGAATAACCTTCATAACTTTTTACTTTGACAGACCTGAATAGACATGGAGGCAATTTGGCTTTACCAGTTTCGACTGATTGTCATTGGGGACTCCACTGTTGGAAAATCATGTTTAATTAGGCGGTTCACGGAGGGCCACTTTGCACAGGTGTCAGATCCGACTGTCGGAGTGGATTTTTTCTCTCGCCTGGTGGAGATTGAACCTGGGAAACGTATTAAACTGCAGATTTGGGATACAGCAGGACAGGAGCGCTTCAGGTATTGTGAAGGCTTGCAACTACAACCTTGAATTATTTTTCATGAATCTTTCATGGACAAAGATACAATTCTGAAATCTTTATCCAACCGCATGATTGGTGTTTCCATGGTAACCATGTTAATGCATATGTCTCCCAGTATTTTTAATAACAGTAATGATTCACACATCAGAGATTTTTATTTACTTTAACTGACACAGTCTATACTTACTAATGAATACAGCTCATATACGTCTTTGCCAACAGAATGTTTAGAACTCCTACAGGAAATATATAAATATTTGGTGAATCATTGCCTTATACAATGTGACAAATCTCTGAGATGTCAGGGTTTTGTTGCTAACCTCAGAGGCCCCACAGCAACCTTCAAAGCTCACAGTTGATAGCAGTAGCCCACAAAAGTTTTGCTTTGACACTGTTTTAAACAAAAAGTTTCTTCATCTATCTTGTTTCAACCTCACTCTTCTGTTTTAAAGCTTTGCTTTTTCTTACCCGGTATACACACAAACTTCATGCTCATCAACACATCATTTGTACATATTTTATCTCTAGCTAGAATCTAACCACCTTAACGTCCTTTAATACATGCTACAAATAGACCTTTTCTCTATCATGTACATGTACATTGTGCTGTTATGCCTTCTTCAGGTCTATTACCAGAGCTTACTACCGTAACTCTGTGGGAGGTCTGCTGCTCTTTGACATAACAAACCGTCGCTCCTTCCAGAATGTTCACGAGTGGCTAGAGGAGGCACGTAGCCATGTACAGCCTCACAGCATTGTCTTTCTGCTGGTTGGCCACAAATGTGATCTGGAACCTCAACGTCAAGTAAGCCGACAGGAGGCAGAGAAGCTAGCAGCCACGTACGGCATGCGCTATGTGGAGACTTCGGCACGCGATGCCATTAATGTGGAAAAAGCCTTCACAGAGCTAACAAGGGATATATTTGACTTGGTGAAGAGCGGGGAGATTAACATCCAGGAAGGCTGGGAGGGAGTGAAGAGTGGGTTTGTACCAAATGTGGTGCATTCCTCAGAAGAAGTGACAAAGGGTGATCGTCGTTGTTTCTGCTGAATCAGCAGTCACCGACCTGGAAAAGATCAAACGTTCGGCTCCCTCCAATCAGAACACCAGTCTTTAACTCCCCAACTAGGAAATCATCACCCCTTTCCTGCCTGCTGAATGCCTAAAATCCCACCATGCTGTTTGTCCTTCATTTTTCTATGCTACTTTGCTTATGTCCCTTCCCCCAGCCTTGCATACGGCCAAACAGAACTCTGTAGTCTTTCCTGAGTAGGAAAGGATAGCAAGTTACCTTTTTCAGACCGTCACTAAAAGAATAGCCAATCAGAACTATATCTGCACTTTAACTCTATCTGCACATCTGTATTGAGCCATGAAAGTTAAACATTCCAAATGAAGATGCTTCAGAAGACTCTTGTATCTGAGACTGAACCTGTTCCAGGTGTCTTTAAGAGAATGTATCACGGGGGATAACTAAAACTGTACTTGCTGACATCACTGATTAAAGCTGGGATACAAGTTTCTGTGGACTTAAACATTGCAGACATTTTGTTTTCTGAAGGTGACATGTCTGATCATTGACTTTAAGATAAGAGAACAACAGCAAGGGAGAACATATTGCAATATGCTACATGATGAATCCTAAGACTGGACAAACATTTGACCTGTAATTTTATTAAAAAGATTCCCATGTCAATGAAAACTAAAGTTTCAGTTATCAAAGTGGTTAGAAATAATTGTCACACAAGTGATATGATAGACTTTAACAACACTTTTAAGATCTAGTGATATGTTGTGTGTGGGTATTGCTGTTCATAAAGAACTAATGAAAGTCTATGTGTGAGCCACAAATTAATTATTTAATTTGGGTGCATTATTTTACTAATAACAATTCTTATCATGCATTACCACAGGAGGCCTCTGGTTCTCACCAGAATTATAAACAAAACCTTGATGTGTTGAACTTAGAGAGGTACATCCTTTTCACATTTTATCCCAATTTGTCTTTCTCATGTTACAATTTGTGTTATTGTACCATCTGATGTAAACAAGCAAGCTCTTTCAAGGTTTTCAAACTGCCCAGTAAGGGTCCCTAACCATTTACACACATCCACACAAGATATCTGCTTCCAGAGCTTGCATTTAACAACTATTTTTTTCATCTATACATAATTTTTTAAATGTTTACTTTCAAACCCAGCAAAGAAAATCTTCAGCTGCTTACGGGTTGGACAAGATGTATTAATACTGTCCATAATGCAACATGACTGGCTAAATGGTTAATCTGTGAAACTATTGGATAATAATCGCTATTTATATAGTGGGATGAAACAGGGTCTCAGGGAAGGATGAGAGGATTACCACTCACTGTCTCTGTGTATGATATTTGCTGGTGATGATGGGAATTGCAGCAACTGGAATTGAGTACAAACGCAACTATTTTAATTAATTTGAAACACCCTGTACTTCTTTATCAAGGGAACTTACAGTAAATATACTACAGATTAAAGTAACATGTTGAAAACAGTCTGGTTGTGTGTTATGACTTTCCACCCAAAATAATAGTATAATTTTACAACAGCATCAATTAATAATGTATAAGCTCTACAATAGTGTTGTTCCAAATAAAATATAGCCGTAGGCCATAAAATTAGCCATACCATACAAACGATTGCTAATGAGTGGAAGAAAGGGACAAAATTGCAGGGACACATTTAATTAGTTGCACCCATCAAAGCTTATTCATCTCGCTCACAGGCAGAACCTCAATCAGGAGGAATTATATAAAAGGTATGCAGATTAAAAACACAGACCATCTCTTTGATTTTGTGCCTTTCCCAAATCGTTTCATTGTTAGTTCCTTGTTCAGTGTTTAATGAATACAATATGACAAAAACTACAGATGAAAGACAAAGCGAGAAAACAGGCATGAGGAGTGAAGAACAGGGAAGTGGACAAAGAAAAAGAGAAGACTGGTTAATAAAATAAGATGCCCCCCATATTTTCATGCTGCATTTTGATTGGCCTTTTCACTGAGATAAGTACAAGTCCACAGAAAGACACATAAGGGTCATAGGAGTTTGAACAATTTAACGGAAGATAACATAAATCTCAGACATTTATCAAACAACAAATGAGAGCAAAAGGGGCACAGAGGAAGACAAATGTGTTTACCCTGTGTAGAAACCCCATCTGAAACAAAGCTAATAATTAGTCAAAGAAAACAAGAAAACTGCCACTATTCCCTTTGTTTGATGTTTTTCACAATTTTACTTGAAAAAATACTTTAAAAAGTAATAAATCAATAGATAACAGTTGGTGTAGGTGCAAACAGAAATATGAGGGTGTCATTTGTCATTGGGAAGAAGTTTGGGAGCAAATGAAGCCTCCTCTAGGACCGCTCAGCAGATTTGAGGAGGTTGTCTTTGCTCCTTCTCTTGACATCCCAATTGTAAACACGTGCCATGTCTGTGAGAAAAGTGGTTAAGGTGGATCTGAAAAAAATGAACTGCATCACCTAAACAAATGTTACATTTTGAGAAACACGAGGACAGAAAATTCATAAACCTTAAGGGCTGCAGTGTTGCTAAATCAAATGTAATAGGTTAAATCTTACGAAAACATGGGTGGACATAATAATATAAATCGTAATGATTCAAAAACTACATTTTATCATTTTCTTTGTGGATATATAACATTTCTTTTATGACAGAGGGCTGGTGAGATTCACAATTTAGATTTAATATTTAGAAGAGAAATAATTTAATATTTAAAAGTGGAATCTACAGATGGCAAAGAAATTCTCTGATAATCCATTAGCACATGTGAAGTCAGAGAACATGTGATATGAATTTTGTACATGAATATTTAACAATTTACTTTAGTCATTGATACAAGATATTAACAGTAATTAATATTAAAAAAAATGACAGGTACTATATAAACTATGAGAAGACTCTGAAGACCGTTATCATTTACTAAACAAAACAAATGCTTACCTAAAGAGGGCACATTATTTTATATTTACCGTATAACTTAACTCGAAGACATAGGGATGTCGTACAACCTAGTTGTAAGTATCAATTTTATAATTTAAACTCTAGATGTGCAGTGTACATAACATTATTATGGAAAACATAGTCCTGTTTTGCATATCTGGCACAGTTTAAGGATACTGACTTCAGTGGTTGTGAACTGGTCTCTAAGGAAATCCAGGTCCTCTTCCAGAGAGTCTAGATTCCGAGATGCTGTCGCCAGGTTTTTCTCCAACAGAGCCTGGGCTTCATCAATTTCATACTCTAACATGACATTAGCCTGGTGTGCAAAAAGAACAACTACAGCTACACACCCATTCTCATAAAGCAAATACATTTTGTCCAAAGCAATTCAGAGTATTGGTGTAATTCAGCAATTCACAGGTTGGAGTAGCTCACCCAAACATGAATAAGTGTGTCATTATTAACACGCCCTCACCCATGTTGTTCCAATGTGTATGCAGCTATTTTCCATACACCAACAGTTCATAATGACAATGTTTGTAAAATGTAACAATTACACACACATTTGATTGGAAAGCTGCAGTGGCATAAACCAAGACAAAAGGATCAATAATTTACATTTATTCATTTGGCAGACGCTTTTATCCAAAGCAACTTACAGTGAATTCAATGTATACATTTTTTTTTATCAGTACTTGCATTCCCTGGGATCGAACCCACAACCTTTGCGTTGCTAACGCAATGCTCTACCAGTTAAGCTACAGGAAGGCTTATGACATATAACTGTCATGACTGTTTCACACATAAAGATACTGTTATACAAAAGTCTTAAACTATACCACACAAGTCACATAGACGCCTTTCATGGTCTTTAATGGTCTTTAAAATTAAATTCGTTTTTGTTTTATTTTATGCAGCACAACAGATGTGGCCACTATAAACTGGTATTGTATGGAAAACAGTTGCATTATAATCTGTCAAAGCAAAGTAAAAAAAAATTGTATAAAGGCTTGTAACAACAGGAAGGCATTTAATGACAGAATAAATGGCCACCACAATATAAAATAACACACAGAGCAAAACTACTGTTAAGGGTATAAAATGACACACATTAAAAATGTTGTTTCCAAGGTGCATACATTATTTTAATTAAAGATTACAAACACTATTTATGAATAATGTATGCTAATAATATGCAAGTCAGTCAGTTGTAATTTCATACTTTTTTTAAATTTAATAGAATACAATATCAACACTTACCCCAAGCCACAAACACACTTTATCTGTGGGTGGGACAGAGGCCTTGCAATAAACATTATCAGCCAACAGAAAATGTGTCTCCATGGGCTCTGTTGTGTCCTATGATTGGAAATACAATACAAAAACAAATAAACAAACAACAATTACATACAGCAAGACAAAAGACAGAATGGATATGACAGAGCTGATCCTAGATTTGTTCTGTTTCTGTAGAAGTATGAATACCATTAGTTGTGGTATAAACCTGATCCTAAAGTGACTGATTGACTTACCTTCTTTTTCTGCATATGCCGTAGGATTTCTAATGTCTGTTTGATTTGTGGAATCTGGCTTTTCAACCTGGATAAGAGACATTTTTCAGGGGGTTCAAACTTATATTTATATATATATATAAACAAAAATAAACAAAATTATCGTCTATTTCTGTACATTTTAGAAAGGGTCATAATCAAACCTGAGTTTCTTTTGACCCAGATTGAGCTCCATATATTTGTATTTCTGATACTGTTCATCCAGCTTCCTCAGCACGGCGTCTGCTGTGTCATTGCCAGGCTGTTTCATGAAGGCATCCACATCTTCCTACAGAATCACATTTAGAATGTTATATATCACATCCCTCCTCTGGCCCAACAGCCAGCGCTCTCTGTTTCTCAAGTTTTAAGCACTGCTCACAAATTAACTTCTCATAATCTGGCACTCAAAGATCGCTGCACCTTCAAGACATGAACAAGCAATGCCTGCAGCCTTATAAGGAAAAGAGCAGTGCGCTTTCTGCTTAAGAAAGCTGTTTAATGAAAGACAAAGCATCGCACAACCTTCATAGAAAACTATCGACACTACGGACTTGACAATTAATGGCGTGTTATATTCCCACTGACCACAAATATTGCTTCGGGGATTCCGAGGTGTTTTTTCTTATTCGCAGCTCCTGCATTGCCACCCTCTATGGTCGTCGCCATTTTGGAGAGACTTACGGCTCTTCCTCTTGACGCACGCGCCTGCTGCTCTTTACGCAGCAGTGTAGCCTGCATAATAAAAGTAACGGGGATTTTTCTCTAATGGCAGGCGTTATATTTTTTGCGTCATGTTTTTATGCGGTGACATTCCCATTAACAAGCGTTAAGAAATGTGCTTAATGTTTAAATTCTGTTCTGTAGCCTTCGTGAGAAGTTTTTGTATGCTATGCGACTTTAGAAAATAACCAGCAGATGTCAGTGTTGACCAAACTATACAGGACCAAAAAGCACGAGGCGCTGACTGTGGCTAATGCAGTTGTTTATTGATCAGAAGTTTGCTTTTGGGATAAAATTAAAAGGTCAAACGGCCATGTATTAAATTATATCATTGGTATATGTCCCAAAAACTTACAAGCTGGCTGTTATTAGACCTCTTATTAGAAAAACACAACTTGATTTCAATGAACCAGTACAGTACAGACTGTTCTCAAATCTACCTTTTATTTCAAAAATGCTTGAAAAGGTGGTTTCATCATAACATTGTATATTACAAATAACTAAATAAATGTTAATGATGAATGTTTTAAGAAAAAAATGTGATTCAAAACAATATAAGGCAAATACAGTGTTGATTTCAAAGATTACTTTTTTATTTTGTATCTATCTAAGATACACACAATACTTAAACATGAATACATGCATAAGTTTGTGCAGTCAGTTTAATACATGTACGGCTCTCCAGAGACAGATAGATAAATAGACAGGTAAAGGTAGATAAATAATATATGTAAAGAATAAATGTGTATAAATGTGACAGGTGCTGTAAGGTGATGATCACAAAGTCTGTTATTATAGTAGGTATTTCTTATCAAATGCATTACTGTATTATGTCTTTAAAATTATATTGCTCTATACAGAACTTCATATTGTTCTATATTCCACTCCATATATCACTTCATTGACTTTAAATGCGATCAAATGTTTTGCCTTAAAAAACTTTACATAGCAATTTAAGTTCATAAATGTAATTCACTCACACTGATTAGGAAATTACAGCCAAATAAAAGACAAAAGTACTGAAATATATTTGCACTACCAAAACCATTAAAAACTATACTTCACAACAGCCAAATGACTGTGACCTTTGTTATCCTGCTGTGCAACCCAAACTCCTGCTTTACATAATAATAATAATAAGATAATCTATTCTCAGTGAACTGTAAAGCCTCAAGATACATTACATAACAATAGACAGCAGTTTTTAGTTTGTGACCTAGTATGAAGAGTGATATTGCACTCTCTTCTTGTGTTACTCGACCTTAGTGCATCATTTGACATTACTGACCATAGCATTCTTCTGAATAGGCTTTAAAATTATGCTGGCATAAATGGAACTACATCCGCATAGTTCAAATCATATTTATCTCACATATTCAACTTTTTGCTGTGAGGGAAAGTTTGAGAAAGCTGTGAGGTTTCATATCAATCACAAGTTTAGTACAGAGTGCCGCTGAGCTCAGTGCTTGGGCTTCTGCTTTTAACACTGTATATGCTACCTCTAGAAGCAATTATTAGGAGCCAATGTTAGTTTTTGCTGCTACACTGATGATACTCAGCTGTATATTTAGCTAAGGCCAGACAAGAAGCATAAATTCACCAGACTGACAGAATGTATAGCTGATATTAAACATGGATGCCAACTTTCTAGAACAGAAGTTTTAAATTACTGGACAAAAATCTTCCTAAGATTATCTTAACTAACAATCTGGGTGTCCTATTTGGCAGCAATTTGTCCTTTGAAGGCCACATTTTATGTATTTGGAAAACTGTTTTATTTTTTTCATTTTAAATATATATTAAAACTATGACACATGCTCTCTATGTCATATACAGAAAAGTTAATTCATGCATTCATGACACCACGATTAGGATATTGTAAAACCTAACTAGGTGGTTCCCCGCAAGTTTAGTACAAAAACTCCAGCTTGTCTAAATGAGTTTTGAAAAAATAAAAAGCAAAACAATTATTTGCAAATAATTTAAATGCATTACCTACAATAAATTCTAGTTTTTTAATTTGTGTTACTTTACGCAGTAAAATTTCTTTAATTTTCTCTTTTTTACAAGCAACTCCCACATGTTTGCAAATGTTCTATTTTTGTCTGGTCTGTGCTCAAGAAGGGATAGTCATTCCAAACCTAAATAATATTTTCATGAAACATAGACCATTATTTTTTAGTCAGGTAATATTTGCATATAAATAATCCATTTTTTTTATCACACTGTGGGGGTTCTCCCAAAACCCTTAGCCAACAAATCTTGTTTACTATAATATCTGTCATCTATCTTGTTAATTGACTAAATGTTGCATAGTCTCAAAAAAAGTACATATCGTTTTAGTAGACTGTCTGGATACATTACCTTCTCATAACCCCTTGAAAAAGGTACGACCCTTAGCATGCAATGAGGTATTTTTGACGCATGTCTATTTATTTAAATTGTTCAAATGTGTTGTTGTAGTTATCATCAGTTCAGTCAATTTTATATGCATAAACTTATTACAATCTTTAGCAGAAATATGTAGTTTTATCAATATACATCTAATAATGAACAATACAATTTGCAATAGTACCATGTATTCTGTATTCTATGTATTCTATGTATTTCATAATTATCTGTATATAAAGATATAATTTTCTTTGTTTTTATTTTCATAAATTTAAACAATGCAACATTGTAATAAAGAGCTGTATCATTAAATCTGATTTAAAATGAAATGAATTGAAACATAAAAAACCTTATTCCTGCATTATTAGGCAGATTCAATACAGATTGGTCTGCACTTCTCAAATGAAATTAGGTGTCATCAGCTTAGTCTTTCACGTTAATATACCTGTAACAAAGACCATTTCACCTGCCCCTCCTCGGACAATTTGAAAACACACACGCTGTAAACCCTGAGCAATCACAATGATTAAGAGGCTTGTTGTGCTGGTATCAGTGCGCAGGGCGGTGATTTCAGGCCCAGTTGTTCGTCAGAACTGCGTCAGAAGCGATGAAGTCACTGGAAGGAAGGAGGAGGAAGAAGCTACTGGGGTGGCGTCGCTCTTCAGGCATATTCATAGCGCAGCGAGTATCAGCACTGGGCGGGTGAGAGAAAACCTCTGGGAAAGAGGGAAATCTCGTTATTCTGTTTTTAGGAAACTACATTAAACAGACTTAAATTTTTAATCTACTAAAAGCATTCAATTATTCAGCCTTGAGTCTTTAAAGCGAAAGACGAAAAGCGAACAAAACGTGCAGCGGAGAATCGTGAGCGACAGCGGAGGCATCTTTTAGGACCTTGGACAGAGCATATTAAACAATGGCACCAGTGGCGTCAGAAGCAGCTCATTTTGGTGAGTAATTTGAATTTTTAAATATATAACTTCGATAAGTAAATAGTATTTATCGTAATTATTTATTTAAGCTCAGTGTAATTTATTTGAAAAATGGATCGGCAACTGAAACGCAGTTTTCGCCTGATGCGCTGGCAGAGTCATAAATAGGCGCGTGGTCTGTTAGTAGCTCATGACATCACTGCTGTATGAAAATGTCTGAAACGAGCTGTTTGACAGCAGCTTTGTCAGGAGCTTTTAATTATTACCAGTTAGTCACAGATAAGTAAGAGCTTTATTTGTGGGAGAAATAAGACAACAAAAGCTGACATTGCACCTTAGAGATTTTTTGTTAGATGCTGCACCCACAATGAAAACGGAAATTTCCAGATACTTAGACATTACTGCACACTACATTAATGTAGTTCCTCAGGTTATTAATACAGTATATGAATATAAATAACTTGTCTGTTTATTTCGCTTCATTACTTGCATCATTAATAGTTTATGCCATTATTTAAGAGTGACCTGCACACTAATTTCAGGCAAACTGGTTTGGTGTGAAAAAGTGACATCATTTCTTTTGGTTATTTTAGTTAACGGTTATGGTCTCTGGCACATATAATTGTAAAATTTTCACACCGCATTCTCTTCCCAGTGAGAGTGTTCATTTAATGCAGCAGTAAGACTATACAAACATCAAATAAAAGCAAAATGTTTATGTTATTGGTATTTTTCCAAATTTCCTCTTTAGCGGAGGTTCCTGTGAGTGTGGCTATATTGAGTGTGTTTGGCCTGGTCTTCAGTGTCTCTATCTTTGCATGGATTTGCTGTCAGCGCAAAGCCAACAAAACCAATAACAAGACCCCACCCTATAAGTTTGTTCACATGCTGAAGGGGGTTGATATCTATCCTGAGAGTCTAAATGGAAAGAAGTTTGGAGGAGAAAAGACACCAGAACATACCCATGGAAAAAAGAACCTCAGTCCCACTAGTGGGCGACCAGACCTCCATCTTGACCTGGAGAAGCGAGATCTTAATGGAAACTTCACCTCCAAGTCACCAACCCTCCAACTGAAGGTGCGTAGTTCCCCAGACCTGGATATCCCATCTCTCCAAGCAGGTTTTGGGCAGGGTGGTAATCAGGAGGTTGGTACTCCAGAAAGCAGCCTTTCAAGTCAGACACCAACACCGGCCATAGAGAAATCCCAGGATAAAGAGGGTGGCCTGGGCACACTCTTTTTCTCTGTTGAGTACAACTTTGAGAAGAAGGCATTCATGGTTCACATCAAGGAGGCCCATGGATTGTCCCCCACTGATGAACAATCGTTGACCTCTGACCCTTACATTAAGCTGACATTGCTGCCCGAGAAGAAACATAAGGTGAAGACACGTGTTCTGAGGAAGACTTTGGATCCAGCCTTCGACGAGACCTTCAGTTTCTATGGAATCCCATATGCACGTATTTCCCAGCTGGCTTTGCACTTCATGGTGCTGAGTTTTGATCGCTTTTCACGAGATGAAGTAATCGGAGAGACCCTTGTTCCTCTGGCTGACATTGACCTCTCAGAGGGACGGGTCCTTATGAGCCGGGACATTATTAAAAGGAATGTCAGGGTAAGAATTTTTGTTCTTCTTTGTTACAATTGATAGATAACATTGATGAACATACGTGGGATCTCCCACTAAATGCATATAAACTATATTGTTGTGGTGTGGTAACTTTCTTACAGTATTGGAGATTGCATTTGTTTGACTGTCAATTGACACGTTCTAATACAAACTATTGCTTGTTTGGTATAAGATAACATGGATTAGATTCCAAGGTCCAGTTTAGGCAATATTACAGACAATCAATAGTTGGTCTACTTAATATGTGCAGTCAATTACACACCCAATCCTGGATAGAGAGGACAATTAATGGTATATGTGGGTGTGTGTTTGTCCATTTGAGTCAATAAAATGTCTGCCATCTATTGTAAGGCATTGATGAATCACAGGTTCTGAATAATTAATTACCCATCTATAGACCGCACAACTAAACCGTTTAAGAAGATTCCAGTCTTTTAACAGATGCCAGTTTTCTTGGCACATTTAAAGCAGTCTTTACAAAAAAAGCAATTCTGCTGGAGACAGAAAGACAAAGTACCTGATTGAAAGAATGTATATCATGACACCATAAGGTCAAGTCATTGTCTCAGAATAAAATTTGGTTTTGACAACACAGTTTCACTGTTATGCGCAAAAGAATTCACTCCATTTGAGCTGAAAGGAAAGCTATTATCTTTCATTGGTGACTGTGGCTGCATGCAGTTAAACACAGATAATTATGTCTCATTGGCGAGGAGATATTCCGAGTCATTGCCGTGGCAGCAGCAGGACCATGCTGATAGGTTGTCAAGGCAACATGCTGCCGTGTTCACACATAATTGGAGTTAGACATTGGTGTTGTGCCAAGGGAATGATTCACAGTCAGTTTCTTGTAACATTAACATTTTAAAGTTGTCCTCTTTAAACTGCTGTTTTTCCCAGATGTTACCATTATAGGAAAATCAGTACATACACTGACATTAATGCAATAAGCATGCTAAATAGTGAATTCTGTACATTAAGGTTTGACATGCTTGGCCCAAACAGAATGATCAATAAACACAATGTGAGAGACAAGGGCCTTGAACAGAATGCTAAAATGTCTTATATCTTTTCATCTGTAGAAGAGCGCCGGTCGTGGAGAGCTACTTCTGTCCCTGTGTTATCAGTCCACCACTAGCACTCTGACTGTGGTGGTACTTAAAGCACGTCACCTGCCCAAGGCCGACTCCAACGGACCCTCAGGTAAAGCCAAAGAGCATTGTGTGTAAAATAACAGTTGCCATTGGCAGAAACCTTAGAAGAACTCTGTGGTCTAAGCTTAATACCATGGCCCCTTATTTAACAAGATCAACTGACAGCAGGAAAAACATTTTGGAATCCAGATCATTCACATCCTGTTGAGTTTCCATGACCTACTAGGGCTTGTTATTATAAATCACCTCTGTTTGTACCTCATAGCACTTTATAGACTAAAGGAATACATGTGTGCCAGCCATAGCTAAAACAGTTTAGAGAGAAGACACTTCAGATGATGCAATCTCCCAATTCACAATGTATTATTTTCTGTATATCGACTGAACTATTGATTTTTTTCTCACTCTCTTTATTTCTCTCTCCCTGTATACTTAGACCCTTATGTGAAGGTGAACTTGTACCAGGGAAAGAAGCGAGTGTGTAAGAAGAAGACACATGTTAAAAAATGTGCCCCTAACCCCGTCTTCAACGAGCTGTTTGTTTTCGACCTGCCATCAGAAGATGGTCTGCAAGACACCAGCGTGGAGCTCCTCGTGCTGGACTCTGACAGGACGTCCCGTACGCCTGTCATTGGCCGTCTCTTCCTTGGCACCTCCTCCCCTGGCACTGCTGGTGAGCATTGGCGGGAGATATGCGATCACCCGCGGCGACAGATTGCCAAGTGGCACGTGCTGTCCGAAGACTAGCTCTGTTGGTGGCCATGCCGACCAAGAAGCCCATGAACTTTCATTAAAATTCACAGATGAGTGAGAGGAATTTGAACTTGTCGCAAGTAATGTCCTCTGTCAAGCAACTGATCTCAGCATACAAGTCATATAAGTCATAACATTGGGATGGAGCTTCATCTAGGGGGAGGCGCCAGCTGAACCCAGCCAATTAATGATTCCAAAGACTGTCCCTGATGCCCAGTGATGCTTCTTCTTCATGCTACATTCAAAATCTGATTGATCGCCACCTTGTGCAGTATCGAATGTCATAAATGTCGCTATTGCTGTTCTTCTCCACTCACTGTTAATAATAGTCCATCATGCGATACAATTTAAAAAAATCCTGGTAATGTGATGATGTAAAATAACTGAATGATCTGTTTATTTTTTAAAAAAGATGCTTTTATCTTTTATTTATTCAGATGTGGAAAGTAATTTTCTTTATACCTGATTTATTGACTGTTTGATTATTTATTTGTTTTTTTCTCTTAATACATTTTGTAGGCTGATGTAATACTGCAGACCAACTGCACGAACCGAACTGAAGACTGCATGCAGTGTGCGTGTATGTGTGTGAAAGTGAGAGTGTGTGTGTATGTGTCTGTGTGTATATAACTGTATGTGTGTTAGTTCAGGTCCAGTGGAGTGTGAGAGAGTGTTGTTCTCTTCACTGTGAGCACAATGGTGGAAGTGATGTGTATGTATCTTACTATAAAACATAAAGCTCTGCAGAAAAAAGTCTCTTTATTTCTTTATATAATGATTTAATCTGAATTCATCACACCAATATGATGGAGCAGTATTGATAATTAATGGAGTAATGATATTTACTGTGATTAAGTCAGAGTTGCTGGGTAATACATTGCGTCACAGTTCAAATCAATAACAGCAATTGACATTTGGGAGAGAGTGAGCGAGACACTGATAATGTAATGCACAGATATCTAACAACCATAAATTGTGCTCACGAATCAGGCTGTCAACATTCACCCTCTTTCTCCTTCTTAACAATCTCGCATATAAGCGTGGTTATCCTACACTTATTTAACTTCTGTTTATCCCTTTTTTGCCAGTTTTTGAAGGCAGCCAGCAAGACACAGATCTTTTATAAGTAACATCATAACTTTAGAAAACTTGTGGTTGGGTTGCCAACCTCAGAGATGCCTGAATGTTGAATTATTTTTAGTCAATTAGAGTTATAGCTCTCACCTTTGTTGAAAAAATCAGCCTAAACCAGTGCAAATTTCCTTATTTTTCTAATCTGGTTTATGCTGGTCCAGCTGGTGGACCTAGCATAGCTACGTTCACCAACAAATGCTGAGGAGATACAATAAAATAAGTATCAAAGAAAAGAGCAAAGTTCACTGAAAATGAAAGGCAAAGAGAGGTTAGAGGGAGGAACAGCATGTGTATGTGCAAGCGTAAGAATAATGGAGGTTCTGACGTCAGCTGATACGGAGTGATGCATCAGTTGGGGTCTTGCCAGTTTTAAGTCAGAAGACAGGTCAGCATTAAACAAACTCTACAATGGTCAAAGCATACAAATCTACACACACCTATCGTGCAGACCTGTTTTTACATTTAGGCAAATAAGCAACAACCTGCTAATAAACACAAATCTAAAACACTCTAAAATCATCCTAAATCAGGGCTGTTGCTAAAATTGTGGCCCGAGTCCTTATCAAAGACAAAGCCCTGGCAGAAACTATATTTTTTGATCCCCCTGGTGGCATCCCCTCATAGTGTCTTAATGAACTCTGGCACATCTCTAAAACTCTTGTTGAAAACCTAGGTGTCTTGTTTGAAAGCAAGCTGAAATTTGGTAAAAAGTAAATTCAGCGGTTGGCTCTTATTTGTTTCCTTTCTAAAATCAAGCCTTTTCTCTCCTTCCAAATCTTTGAAAGAGTAAGTCATGTCTGTATAACATCGTCTAGATTACTGCAACTCACTTTATGGTGAAATGAATGCTACTTCTATGGGCCGCCTCCATCTGGTCCAAAACACATCAGCAAGACTCTTAATGTTTTCAGTTTTAAACAACGTAGCCTTCTCTTCTCTGTCAATTTTTATTGCAGAACCCTTTTAAAGCTCTTAGAACAAATAGTTATAGACTCATTACTGTTCCTAGAGTCAAATTAAAACAAAGTAGTTATTAAAACCACTTTTACTCAACTTTACATTGCTTATGTTCTATAATAATTAATTAATATTTGACCTCAGTTGGCTTTTTGATTTTATTTCTTGATCTACAGTATACTGTTACACAATTATCAGTTTCTTCCTTTTTTCCAATGTCTTATAATTTATTTTCATTTGTGAATTTGTGATCATCTTTTGCTTTATTTTGGCTGCTGTTGTAAAGCACATTGGTCAGTTGTTGCTGGTTTAATAGTGTTATTATAAATCAACTTGAAACTGGTTATTTTGTAATTGTACCATCTTCAATTATATATAGTCTTTGCAAATCCCAAATCATACTCTGCATGGGCAAGTAATGAGGTCTCAGGCTTGTTAAGATCCATATGCAGACTTTATTCAACAACATAGTCAAACAGGCAATGGTCAAACACAGCAAACAGATATAACAGAGGCAGAGCAAAACCTAAACAGTACCAGGCAGCATTCGGGGAAGGCAGCAATCCAAAAACAAACCAAGGGACAGGCAGAGAACAATCGTACACGGGTAGGCAGTCCAGGTAATAACAAGCAAGCTGGGAAGGGCGTGGCCAGGTACGGGGCTGATGGGAACTGTAGTCTTTAGAAT
>JAZGTK010009093.1:0-17587 GCA_036877625.1 Ambastaia sidthimunki | reverse complement strand
AACACTTCCTGTTTCAGTTAGTGATAAAACACAAGCACACATGCTGTAAGGTCTGAGCTGAAGATGACTTTGTGGCATTGTTTGGACAGAGCGTCTGACAGAGGAGTTGTTTGACAATCTCGTGTGGTGCAGCAGTCGCTCCTCTGATATCAGACAGAGAATGTAATGAAAGAAAGAAGCGGAAAGACGCCCACGCCGGCAGTGATGTCGTCTCTGAAGACTTCACCTCTCTTTCTGTGTCATCTATATTTAATCACTCTGTTACTTCTGAAAACTGCACGTGCGACTCTGGTGGAAATCCAGGACTGCACATGGAGAACAGAGACATTTCTCCACACACACACACACACACACACTGTGAAAACATTTACTATTAAGTTTTACCTCTATAGAAATACATCCTCTATTTCTACAGCACTGTTTTGTGTGGATTATTCCCATTAAACGTGAGGTTAAAAATGATAAACAATTACATAGTGTGACAGGTTGAGTCTTCTTTAGATATTTTATGTGATTCTGTGAGTAACACAATGACCTCAACAAGATAACAACTGTAAAAGAGCTGCAGAAACATCTGTTGTGAGATTCATCTCGAGGTTCATTCTGTCATTTCATCACAGCTACAAGCCCAAAATAGCCACAGCAGTTTAATCACTCAGACCAGTATGACAGATCAGAATGCAAACTAATCTTGTTTAAATTCATTTTCTTTTCTGGTGTGTTCTTAGCTTTGAATTATTATTAGTCTTTAAAGCTCATTTTTCGAGCAGCTGTCCTGCAGTATCTTCTGCGTGTGAGTGGACAGAGAGAGATTGTGTGTTACTGGAAACACTGGATACAGTAAGACAGTGTGTTTTGTACACAAACCCGACCTGGTGACGCGGACTGGTTGCCACGGTAACCACTCATCCATCAGCCTCTTGTGCTGGTGCTGTCAGTTTCACATGATCAGCTGAATGAATGAGTTCTGTATGAAAATAAGTAAACAAACACATGCTTTCGATCCAGCTGGTAATATCCTGCATGTTTCCTGTGTGTTGCTTAGTTAATGTTATGATTTTAAAGTTTAATGTGTCAGGCTACAATTTTTTCATTGCAGATAAAAAAGTAAAATGAAACTGATTTTGGAGAAAATTGTAAATATGATTAAGGGTTTTTTTTAATCCTTTATACAGAATTTGAACAATAATAGGAGTAATGGTGCTTTAACAAACACTGACAATAATGAAAAAATCAGAGAAAAAAAGAGCATTTATGAAATATGGCCCCGCCCACCACAGACATGTACAGACACTACAGACCCTTTATTTCCAATGTGCAAGAGAAGTCAGTTGTTAGTGAATATATGTGTTTATTGTGATCTTTGAGGCAGGTTTTCTGTTAGCATGTGAACACACGGCAGATGCTGACTGTCCTCAAAATGATCTGACTTTTAAATATCCGCCTCTCTCTCACATGAACAATGAGGGCAGGAATCAGATTTAATACACGTCAGTTCTGCAGTAGTTATTCTCTGTATACATCATCTGCTTCTGCTGTCTCTCTCACATACACACACGTTTATCTGAATACTGTATTCTGTGTGTGTGTGTGTCAGAGATTGAAAGTGTGTGGCTGATGAAACTGTAAACTCTTCATTCTGTCTCATGTCCTCTTTCTGTCTTTCTCCTGGTTTCTCCTTCACTTCTCGTGACCCCCTTCTCTCTCTCTCTCTCTCTCTCTCTCTCGTGTAGCAGCTGAGCGTCACTCTCTGCGTCAGTGTATAATGACATCAGCGCTGCATCGCGTCACTGTTGAGGAGCACATGAGCTAACGCTGCTGTTTTTGTCTCCCCCTCTCTCGCTCTACCTGTCTTATGCCAACTTCCTGTCTCTGTCTTTCTTTCCTCCAGTCTTCGGGCACCAGTGTGACGGTGGACATTGCGGTGATGGGTGAGGCTCACGGGCTGATCTCAGATCTGCTGGCTGACCCCTCGCTCCCCCCGAACACCTGCAGCACCCTGCGGGCCGTGAGTAACCTGCTGAACACCCAGCTCACCTTCCAACCGCTGCACCACCGGCCGCGCATGAGCCCTCTGCTGGGCGACAGCCACACCTGCTCTGACTCTGAGGAGGGGGCGGAGAAAGCAGAGAAGCTGGCCATTCCTAAGGTAAAGCCACACCCACCCAGGTACCAGAATGAGATGAGTTTTTATATATATATATTTTTTTTTAATATTTTTTTTCATATTGAGGGTTTTTTGAAACCGAATGGATTCAGTTGTTGGTGTGGTCCTGCCTTCAAAAGGCATTGACCAATCCTACGTCAGCATTCAGTGTCTTTTGGAGGACATGAGAACATCTATTTTTAGCACCTTATGAACATCTACTAAAATCTCACATTCAATCTTCAGAGACATTCTGTAAAGTTTGTCTGAGTGATAATCAAGGGGGCGGAGCTTAGTGATGGGTCAGTTAGCTCTCAGTGTGTGAATATGGATGTTTTCCACAGCTGTGGTGTTTCTACATAATGTTTATGTCCTGCTGTATCTGCCGTGTTTCTGAAAGGCTCATGTTATCTCAGAGGAACCAGTAAAGCCTCTATTGTGTTTAATGCTTTACTGCTGTAGTTCTCTACCTCTCTCACACACACACTCTCTCTCTCACACACACACTCTCTCACACACACACTCTCTCTCTCACACACACACACACACACACACATACACACACACTCTCTCTCTCACACACACACACACATACACACACACACTCTCTCTCTCACACACACACACACACACACACTCACACTCTCTTTCTCTCTCACACACACACACACACACTCTCTCTCTCACACACACACAGCTCTCTAATGTAGCGAACAATGACGCACATTCTCTCAGAAGTCTTTCAATGTTTAACCAGGCTGCAGTTAAATATGCATGCCGACACTAGGTGAGGCAAAATTCACTCTCCGTATCCACATATTTGCACCGGTGACTCTTTTCCCACGCTGCAGTGCTTAGCAAACAACATTAGAAGATGTTTATTAAAGAACATTCATTACACACGACCCACATGCAGGTCAAACTGACTGATACTGAATCCACTGCACGTCTGCGCTTTATTCCACAGTGTATATAATGTGATATTTTACTGGTTGGTTTGAAAAGAAACAGAGCGAGTGTGACTCTTTCAGCTGTTTATCTGTCAGTCCTGCAGCTGTGTCAACAGCAAAAACATCGGCTGAAACGCAAGAAATGATTTTGGTTCCAGCGTCAGTGACTCACAGAAGGTCGCAGTGCGCGTCCCGGCTGCCCTGCAGAGGAAAAACTTACGGCCTGTCTGGATGTCCAGTTTGGCAGCAGCACATTAGTTGAACCTTTGACAGGAAATGGGACTTTTTCACATAAAACCCAAATCACTTTTCCTGTATATTTTAGCTGAAAGAAAGAAAAACACTTTCCTCAAAGAGTGTAAAGTGTTACATTCCTGCGAGTCGCATGCTGTGCTGCAGGTGATTGAATCTTCAGCAGGAAAACAAGCAGATTTATTGCAGCAAACTTTAAACACGTTATACATGCATGAGCAGCCTGCTTTAGAAAGTACTGTGAAGATTTAGAGGTGGATTCTGTCTGTTTTTGTTATTTGCGTGACGGTGTAAAAATCTGATGGCATGTTTCCCATCCAAATAAACAGAAAGATTATGTTTTAGTTTAATTATGTTATTAGTTATGCAGTATATATTTAGTATTTTGTTGTTTGTATTATTGGTGCAGGGCACTGCTGGTTTGTGTTGTAACATTTTAAACTAACTGTTATAGACAGTGTTTAATGTTTTATGTTGTTATTGTGTAATGCTTTTGTGGGGTTTGTGTCATGAAATTTTAAGTTTTCCTTGTAGCATTTGAAGTTCAGCATGTAGTTGTACAGTATGTGACTGGAGAGGTTTTGCATGTACACAAAATGATAATAATACTGTAAAAGATTTTACATATCTGCTGGTATTCTGCAGTTAACAACATAATGATCATTTATTGGGAATGTCAATGCTGTGAACTGTGTTTGGGGTGTAAGTTGAGTTCTCTGATGGATAGTTTGGATAAAAATGCTTACTCAGATTGTGGCTGGAAAATTTGACTTGTACACCCTAATTTTCATGTTTATTTGGTTGGCTCTTGTCTGCTGTTACTCATACAGCAGTTGAAAAGTAACATGCCACTGTAATGAGAGGGTGTGAGGTTCTTTATGTCATACTCTGTGTTTTTCCTTCCTAGTTGATATCATGTAAATATACAATGTCTTATTTTCTAAGATTCACTCATAGGTGAAAAGAGAGAGAGAGAGAGAGAGAGAGAGGGGACGTTCAGAGCAGCTGATCCTGACATGAGCTCCTGTTTTATGCTCCAGCTTCATCTGAATTCATAAACACACACTCAGAGATGGTTTAGATGTTTATGACTGTATTCTGGTGAATGACATTTTTTGTGAGCTAAAAATAGACACGCTTTTGACCCCAGCGCTCACCCCATCTGTCTCCTGTAATGGGAAGGTGGGGGAGACAGAATGCCCCAGAATGCCCGGGGCATGTACTGATGATAGGGCAATACTGGGGGTGGCAGGGAGATTTGCCCTCTGGTTCTCTACGTGGGCCGCAGCCTCATGAAGCATTTGAAATATTCATGCAGCTGTCAGGAGAGTTTTTCCCCTCGCCCGACTCTCAGGGTAATGCAGTTCTGAAACTTTTCATGCACTCTGGTACATTTTTCTTAGACCAGAAACGTGCTTAAAATGCACAAACGCAGGATGCCTGGTCGTCGCATTGCAAGTGTGCAGTGATAATTACTCTGCAGAGTTTGGCATTTCATTAGGCTGAATTTTGATTGGTTCACAGCTTGTGATGTAAGCAGAGGCAGCACTGTTGCAGTTCTCCAGGGTTTATCCATCTGTTCTGTCCCCAGTTCTCTGTGGACTGGGGGGGCGGGGCCTCAGTTTTCCCTGACGGACCTCTGTCATCTGTAGTCTAACACACAGACTCTAAATATACACTCACCACATTTCTACATGATTTACATAATTTGAAATCCAGCTTTAATCCAAACAGCCACTTTGTATTAATTTCTGGTTGTCTTTGTTTAACTGTAGTTTTATTCTGTCTGGGTCAATGTTTTGATTATGATTATTATTGGTGATGTGATTTTTGACACGGTTTGGCTACACTGTCACATTATTTTAGTCTGAAACTGATGAATGTTTTCTTTTAATAACAGCGTTTAAGGCGGAGTTTGCCCCCGGGGCTTTTGAGACGCATTTCTTCCACATGGACCACCACCACCTCAGCCACAGGCCTGCCCACCCTCGAACCTGCGCCGGTCAGACGAGACCGCAGTGCCAGCATCAAAACACCTCACGACGGCCCATCCAGCAGGTCATAATATGATTAAAAAATAATGTAATAAAAGTTACAGCAAGAATAACAAATCATAACAGATTTGATAAAGAGGCGAGTGTAGAAGTGAGAAGAGTCTCTTTCAGCTGTGGTCAGCTTCAGATGTGAAGTGCTTTCAGAAGTGTGTGTGGAGAACAGAGGAAGTCATTTAAGAGGACTGGCACAGAAACCTCTCGACAGGAGAAACATTGACATGATGTTTTGGGTTTAGTACAAGACCTGATAGAATATCAGTTCTGCTTTGACAAATGTCATATTTCCTTTTAATCTTTAATGAAAGATGGTCATTAAGACATATACACCGGTTTCAAAACATTCAAAGCTGGTTTCCAACAATGTTTGACCAATGTTTGACATCAAACATCTGACATTTGACATTATCTTTCATTCATTTTCTCTTTTACTAAATCAATTGTTATCAAAATCAAACCTAAAAGACTTCTTTACATAAACACCCTTTATTTGATGTTTTGCGATGTGTCTGAAGTATCTGAACTCTTTCTGAGAGTTTCTGAATCACACTTCAGTAAATTAACACTGATATCCAGATGTGCAGACAGAGAGTTTCTGGAGACACCAGGACCAGGAGTGTGTTTAGATTTGGGGCCTGTGGAAATGAAAGCCTGGAGATCTGTGGTCAACATCAAGTCTAAACATTGATAAAAATAAGACACTTCTCAAAGCATGTTCTCATTCACAAGTGTTCTCCAGGGTGGATGAAGGAAAGTATCTTCATCATGGAAACAATGATGATGATCTTTTGAAGAACCAGCTCTTGAGTCAGTGTTCAGGATCTGATAAGTACTCACTGATCTATAGGTGTAATCTATAGAAGCTGTAATAAAACAGCAGAGTTCACAGAAGAAAATATTTCCTTCATAATGTATTGGCTGACATTTCAGAGTTTTACAGAAAATCCTTAATAAACATTCTGAAATATGAACGACGTGTTTCCTGCTTGTTTCTGCAGTTTAGTGAACAATGATTCATGGAACAACTCAACACTCAACATCTCCAAGAGCAGACCAGTGTCAGCCTCATACACCTCCTCCAACCACATCTACAACAAGAAGAGAAGAGGTAAAACAGTGTGTGTGTGTGTCTGTGTGTGTGTGTGTGTGTGTGTGTCAGTTTTGGGTGCTAATGTAATACTTCTGTACTCAGGTTTCACCTCCTCCATCATCTCACCTGTGGCCTCACCCTGCCCCTCTCCTCCAGTCCAGGGAACTCCATTGAACAGCCCCACCACCAAGAGCCCTTCAGTGGAGCTGCCCGACACAGAGCGGCCCCAGGGAGACGGCCCCCCGCTGCGAGCCCCTCACAGAGCCTTAACCCACAGCCAGAGCGCCCCCAGCTCCAGCACAACACACTGGGCCCCACCTGCCCTCTGTAGCAGGTCACTCACCAGATCTGTCCTACACAGAGCAAAAATACTAAAACCAGAATAAATGAATTCTCTGAAACTTCCTTTGGCCTAATTTGGTCTAAACCTAATATAAAGTTTATACTTCCTAACAATTTTACGATTTTATAGTTTCACTATCAATTTTATTGTAATTCCTGAAAATATTAATTTAATATCTATTTTGGGAAAATAAGTCATGTTATATTACATTATTTAAAATAAGCTTAAGGTCAGCGCTTGTGAAATATAAGCTGTTCTGTCGAGTAACATTGTTTTATGACTGTTGTGAGCAGTAAGTGACGTGTTATAAAAATCCAAACCTTTAATTAAGTTGCCCAAAAAAGACATGCCACTTTCCACAGTCATTTCAAGGGTGTGACACAAATAAATTGAATTGTGTTTGAATTCTGCAGAAATCTGCAGTTTTCTGAGGATTTCTGCATGTGCAGTTTCTCTGTCTGGCTATTAATGAGTCATTTGAAGATCAGAGAGTGAGTTAATATTCTTCACAATTCCTCATGAAGCTAAAACTACACGCTGTGCTCTACAAGAGCGACTGCAGCTCATTACATGCGGTTACTGAACAACCACCGATTCACTAACTGTGAAAAATAACCAACCAGCTGTTTAAATATTAACTGATGCCTGTGCAGCTGATTCTCTGTCTCTGTGTCTCACTGTGAGCGCTCATGTCCTGACACAGAGAAGGTCACAGTTAGATGGAGGTCTGTCTGTCGCACTAACTCAAACAGCTGAACTAAACAACAGTGACAGTGTTTGTTTGCACACGTTTACAGCCGATATCATCAGGGCTTCAGTCACCCGGAGAGGACGGAGCTCAATTTCAATGCAAAATATTAAAATATGCATCAAATGTGTAAACTGCATCAGTGCTTCCCTGATGGGTTTGGTTTTTTGTTTGTTGATTTATAAACGTCCCATGAAGCACAATGAAGAGATTATAATGATGCATGTTTGTTATTGTTCCTAAATAAATATTCCTGGATAAAGTAAAAGAAACCCATCACAACCCATTTAATTTTCATAATGTTTTTCAGAAAAGGATATTCAATATAAAACATGTGTTTTATCTGCAGCTGTGGAAGACCATACAGTAAACTGAGACATGCAGACGGTTCTATAGACACAGAACACAGAACCCACCAGTCAGGTGAAGTTTCTCTCCTGTCTGTCTCTCTCTACATCTGTGATATTATCACTCAATCCTAAATAAAGGTGAAACTGGTGTACATGAGTCTTCAGAGCTGTGCATTCAGCTGTCAGTCTGTGAAATAATACAGAGGCATAATCACATTCTTAAATAACCTTTCAGAAGACGCCCTGTTAATACCATCAGACTCTGACATCACCTATCAAACCAACCACAGTGACTCCAGCTTTGCACACAATCCGGAGGATGAGGAGGGTCACAGGACGCCCTTCAACGCCCAGATTTCCTGTGGGGCATACCTGCCTCCAGCACTCACGCTGACCACCCTTATAACACCAGAGGTAAACAAGCCTCTTGTCAGACACATCGGTTAAGCAGGCAGATGAACATCAAGATCACTTTAAAACAACAGATGGATCTTTCAGTCCACATCTGAATCTAATAATTTAGTGATTTGAATTGATTTCCCGTGCAGGAAAAAGCCATTGTGGCCCCTCAACCCCTGGTGATGGAAGGTCTGGAACCTCTCATGAGTCAGATCAACAACTGGAACTTTCCCATCTTCAGCCTGGTGGAGAAAACCGGGGGCAGATGCGGCCGCATCCTCAGCCAGGTGACACACTGACATCTAGTGGAGCTTCCTGGCATAGACACACTGACTGAATGTTAATGACAGCTTATGTGAGGCGTACTGAACAATTTCATTAACATATGCAAGAAATATGTCAGAACATAGACTGGAAGTCAAATATGTAGAACCACAAAAAATTATTCTTCTATATTTCTAGGTCAGTAACTAAATATATTCTATGTCTGTTGTTTTTTAGGTCTAGCTGATATATATTTGTATATTTTAAGGCTGTTTCATCTCTGTTTCAGGTTTCTTATCAGCTGTTTGTTGACACTGGTCTGTTTGAGACATTTAAGATTCCAGTGAGGGAGTTCATGAACTATTTTCATGCTCTGGAGAACGGCTACAGAGACATCCCCTGTGAGTCTGAGACAACAGACACAAGAACAATATCAGTTTAATGTGCTGTGGGTTACTGGTGTACAGTAATGTTACAGTAACAGATATACAGTAATGAGGAGGGACAGTCCTCATGTATAACCTGTGTGGTGTCTCCCTCTACTGGTTGTTTACAGCATTAGAGATTCTCTTTTTGTGTAGATCATAACAGGATTCACGCAACAGATGTTCTTCACGCAGTCTGGTACCTCACAACCCAACCTGTGCCTGATTTACCCTCCCTGACCCGCATTCCCAGTGACTCGGGTGAGAATCCACCATTTTCTTGTTCTATCTAAATAAAAGCATTTGATGTGATATGTGGGTAAACTCTCAGAGGTTAGCCAATCTTGTTTTGGATCTTGTTTTGGTGTAAAAGCTAACAGTGAAAATTAACTTATTTTCATGTGTAGAACGTTCATGTGTAGAACACATGGTGTGTATCTGATGGTGTGTATCTGATGGTGTGTATCTGATGGTGTGTATGTGTCTGCAGACTGTGACAGTGGACTGTCTCATGGACACACACAGTACCTGATATCCAGAACGTATCCTGTACAGGAAGAGGGATACAGCTGTCTGTCTGCACTCATCCCAGCTCTTGAGCTCATGGCTCTTTATGTAGCAGCTGCCATGCACGATTACGACCACCCGGGACGGACCAACGCCTTCCTAGTGGCCACCAGTGCACCACAGGTAACACACTGTATGAAGTCATGGCATTACTGAGTGTATAGTGCTTACTAATAAAGCTTCCACATGTGTGATTTATTGACATTACAATCTAAACATTGTTGGTATTGGTCTCATTTTTTGAAATATGCAGTAAAATTACTCCATTTTGAAACTCCAGAAAGGTTTAACTGGATTGTTTTGGCAGATCATGTATCTTGCATGTTGTGGAAACATCAGCAGGTCTTTCAGCAGTGTTCTGTGTGTCTTTCCAGGCTGTGCTCTACAACGATCGTTCTGTCCTGGAGAATCATCACGCAGCCTCTGCCTGGAATCTCTTCATGTCACGACCTGAGTACAACTTCCTGTCCAGTCTGGGTCACATGGATTTCAAACGGTTTCGCTTCCTGGTCATTGAAGCCATTCTCGCCACCGACCTCAAGAAGCACTTTGACTTTCTGGCTGAATTTAATGCCAAGGTAAGAACTTCTGACGCTAGAGAAACGTGTCGATAAGAGCTACAAATTGCCCATCAGCAATACATCTGTTTTATTGTTTTGTCAGGTGGGGGATGATGGCTGCTCGGGTATTGATTGGACCAATGAGAACGACAGACTCCTGGTGTGTCAGATGTGTATTAAGCTAGCGGACATCAACGGCCCTTTAAAATGCAAGGATCTCCACCTGCAGTGGACGGAGGGCATCGTCAATGAGTTTTATGAGCAGGTGAGTTCAGAGATGAGGCTCATATACTGTGTGTTTCTCCAGCCCCACTGGAGTCATGATAGCCTGAGACAAACAGGTTTTTCACAGGGCCTGACAACCGCACAGTGAGTTATTCGTAACCGTGTCCTATTATAGTCTTGATAATACAGATAGGTGACCTCACGGTAACTCTGTATCATTCACACTGGCTGGAGACGGTGGCAAGGATACGCTGTTGCCTGGCAACCAGCTACATCCTCCCCAAGCAGTGCTGAAAGGTGACACTCACAGCTGTGAGGAGAGGGGGATTAAAACATTGTCCTGCTGAAAGCAGTGAGTTTTTAAACCAAACTTCACTCACACCTGCTGGAGACGATACAGTAAAATGTGCAGAAAAGTTTCCTGGACAGCAGGTGCAACAGTTTTAATGATATATCAGAGCAACACATCACCTGATGCTGCCTGATTTAACTCATTACTTTAAAATGCTCTTTATTAATTCACATTTCTGGTTTTATGATGAATTATTGGTGTATAAGGGTTGGTTTTAATTTATAGGACAGTAGAAATCACAGTGCATTTTAGGTTAATTTAATTGTTGACTTGTTGAATTGTGGTTGCATCTCATTTCCATCATTGAGTTGTGTGTTATATAGTTATCTACCCTCTCCAGATATCAGCATCAGTTTTGGCCATTAATAATCTCAGTGAGTGAGTGTTTGATGGATCTGTCTGTCTGTCAGTGATGGGGTCGCTCTGAACTGAGCAGCAGAAGCTGTCTGCATGACAGTGAGGAACACCGATGACCCAGTTGTGTCAGGACCCGTCACAGAGCTGCAGAGTCATGTGATCCCCCCACAGCCACATTCAGAGCAGAGATCACACGCTTCACAAGAGCCTGTTTGCCTCCTGATTCCTCTCTTAGATGATGCATTTTCCAGCCTTTCTGAGTAGCACCTGACAGAACGTCGCTCTGACGGTTGCCATGGCAACACGAGACCTCGTCTGTTGTTATTCAGTTCTCATTGTTTGTTTCCAGGTTCTGTGGCATGTTTTCAGTCGGGCTGTACCGAGTTTGATCCAGTTATTGATTACTACTGTTAAAACTCTAATCTGAAATGAAAACCACAGATCTGCTGTGGCTGCTCGTATTTCCCCTCATTCACAGGAAGGCTGAACTAAATGTATTATTGAGCTAGAATGTGAAGTGTGTTTCTCTCCTGAACTGGAAAAATTCAATTGTGCGTGTGTGAGTTTCATCTTCAGTGAGATGAAGTTAATACTGAATCAATACTGTTTATTTCATTAAAGTAGATGTTAGCAATGAGTTAAAAACATCTCTTTCTGATCAGCTTTTAGATTTGATTAGTAATAACAACTACATGAAAATGACCTAATAAACCGAATCGAATCAATAAATCTTTCAACAGATCTTGAAAAATGAGATAAACACTTCAGTCATGTCAGTGGTCCAGATAATGTTTACATATTTCATAAGTTTTTCTCTGGTTTTTAACCCTAAATTATGGCAGTTTTTAGAAAAAACAACTCTGTGTTTTGGGTGTTTCAGGGTGATGAAGAGTCCAGCCTGGGCCTTCCCATCAGCCCCTTCATGGACCGCTCAGCACCTCAGCTGGCCAAATTACAGGAGTCCTTCATCACACACATTGTAGGGCCTCTCTGCAGCTCGTACGACTCTGCTGCCCTTATGCCCGGACGCTGGGTCCACCCTCTGCCTAAAGAGGGTGAAGAAGAGACTGATGAAGAGGATGAGGAGGACACACCTGAGGAAGATGCCTCCACCAGCTCAGAAGTGTCCCGTGAGTTTCCACTGTGAACATACAGCACAAAGTACAACATGTTGAATCATTTTGTGTAGCATTTAAAGAATGAGTCTTTTTACTGTGTTTATTGTAGAGAAACCAGCACCCAAGAATCGTCGGAAAGTTTTCTGCCAGATCACCCATCACCTGCTGGAGAACCACGAGATGTGGAAGAAGGTCATTGCTGAAGAGTCTGAAAGCCAAACAGAGGAGGAGTCCACATGCCTCAGTAACACTCCTGAACCAATCGATGAAGAGGAGGAGGAGCCAGGGAGCAAGGAGGAGCTAATTAAGGATGAGGGGGTGGAGACTGATGAGGAGGTGGAGCCAGAGGAAGAGGAGAATGACAATGAGCGATGTGCAGAGGAGGCAGATGGAGAGACTCTGCAGGAAGTGGAGGATTCTGTGTCAGACTCAGCAACTGTAGAAGATGTAGAACTCACAGGAAAACATGAGGAAACAGAAGAAGAAAACCCAGACAAGGACCCAGAATGAATGACTTGCCATTTTTAGAAGATTTTGACAATGTCTGAAAGCTTTTCACTGGCAAGCAGAACGAAACGGTTGCCAGCACATCACTTAGACACAACACTGTAGATGCTTTGAGATCATGTGCCTAAAGAAAACAGGGTGGGGAATTTGGGCTCAACAGATGGAGGCTTTTAATAACAATGAATGGGGACAAATGAGTGGTATCCATTGGAAGATAGACGCCTCCATCAAAGTGTGATCTGATGGAGTTGCAGGACATTTTTGAAGATCTGGAGGGGTTTCCTATATTTTCTAGACATCACATTGGTCAGTTTTGGTTTTTGCAAGTTCTTCAGGCAATGCCCCCCAGCTGCACCTTAAAATAGAACTTCCACCCCCAAACTACGACAGGGGTCCCGATGACCTGCATCTGTAAGTTCTGCAGGCCTGCCTGTTCTCAACAAGCATGTCTGGAGAGTGTTGTGTCCACTTCAAGAGCTCAGTGACTCTGATGTCACCTCACTCACCTTTTCTGTCTCCTCAATGGATGAAACAAACGCTACAGACGCAGCATGTATTTGTGAACATGCTACATACTAAAGACATGTGCAACAAGACATGTGTCTTGTTTTGGCATTTCTCGTTCTTTTCTTTTTAAGAGACCTGTTGTGCACCAGTGTCACCGTCTCTCCCGTCTGTTGAACATTTGAACAGCATTAGCTCACAGACTGAGATCTGATTCTCAGGATCAGACTGTTTTCTGATAACTGTACAAGGAGTCGTTGGTTTTTATGGACTAGCAGGTTTATAATCTTTTGAACGTGAGGAAAAGGAAATCTTTGGTTCTTTTGTAACATGTGATTTCTTGCCTTTTTAAACCCAGTAGCTCAATCACTGTTTAACAGATGGAGGTGATGTGATACACACACACGGGACTGATACTGTGGTTTAGTTGTAGAGTATTGAGTGTTGTTATTTAGTTGATGAGACATGCAATAGTACATCATTCTCTTGACATATCACATATTATCTGTCATTACCTGACAAATGTTTCTGTGCTAAACTCAACACAGCGTCTAAAGACTCAACACAGCGTCTAAAGACAGCTCCTGCATGCAGTCTCTCTCTCTCTCTCTCTCCCTCTGTTCCTACATTGACATTTAAGCTTCTTAGCAAATTTCGATGATCAAAGGCGAAGGCTGAAGCGTCAGGCCTGGAGGGGGGGAGAAGCCCCCTGAATTCTCGGTGGTCGCATGTTTTCCCTCTGAACGAGGCTGTGGTCATGCAGGCAGGCGTGTGAGCGACTGCGGGCTCTCCGTATCTTCAGCCTAAACGGATCAGAGACGAACATGAGTGAACACAGAGAACATGTGCCGCATGAGATATGGACACCAGTCGACACGGCTGTCCACATTCGCCTTTGATGTGCTGAGAGGCAGATTGCTGGTGATGGTGGTTTAAGACTGGTGAGATGAAACTGTTCTGCAGCTTAATCACCTCGTGTCCCATCAGCCCATCATCTCTGTTCCATCACTTTGAAGAAGAGGCAATTAAAAACACTGAGCTAGGAGGTGATGGTCATGTGCTTCAGATCTGTTCTGCATTCATCTTTTAAAATATCCCGTCCAATCGCAATGCAGTTTAAGCCTTAATATTATCAGGCAGTGTGGAGCAATGAAGTTTAGTGGATGATTTAAGCAATACTGATTCTATCTGTAGATTGATAATATTTCCTGTTGCACTTTCCTCATTTTGTTGTTGTGAAATCTCACGCAGTTCAAGTGTGTGTGCCAAATATTTAAAGTAATCCAAAACCCTTCAAAACCATTTTTCAACTTTCCCAAAATATGTGACACTTCAGCTGATCTTAGTGGTGGAAAGAGAACACAAATGCCAAAGGTGTGTGTGTGTGTGTGTGTGTGTGTGAGTGTGTGCGCGTGTCAGAAAAAAAACATTCAGAAATACTATTTACCAGTATGTCGTGCTTGACATACTTAATCATGAATAATAGCTACTTATATCAACTTTTATGTTTGAACTTTTATGTTTAATGTTGTTTCATTCAGAAACATGAAAACAGAGTTGGCCGTGTGCTCAGAACAGGATCCTGCTATGAATATGACTGATTCATGTTATTTAAAGAAAGAGAGTTGCTCTGTATCTGTATTGTGTTGACATGATAAAAGTGTCAATAATTCACATGTTGACTTTAGAATCTGTTGTGAGAAATAGCTCCACCCCTTTTATCAATTAACTAGTGATTATATAATAGTCTGATTAAGGGCACGAGATGTGTGTTTGTGATGGAGTGTGTGTTGTCATGGCAACAGTCTCTGTCCTCCACTGACATGATTGAATCTTCACACATCTTTTAAATGACAGTTTATGGTCATGTATTACAGAAATTCATTATGATTTACTGTACAATCATGTAAAGTCACGTCTGATGTGTCTGATTCATCCATGAAGATTTTTGGATTTTCTTTCACAATAGTCTATTTAACTAGCACATGGATCTCAAGAGGATGAGCGCACAAGAAACCTGAGGTTACATCGCGTTTAGGAAGATTTCTTTGTTCTCTTCAGCTGTAGGTGTCTGATAACTCTACTCACCTCTTTCATTCCCTTTGACAAACAATCAAGCTTTACTCCTCTCTGAGATGCCAGACTTGTACTTTTATATATACTTAACTGGCACTTCACAGACAAATCATTATTTTTCTTCTCTCTTGTATCTTGCACTTAACACATGTAGCAATATCTGTAGGATGAGGACTGTCAATCACCAGTATTCATAAAGTGAAAGATTCATTTTTATTTCTGATTGTTGTTCCATTTTGTACAAAACGATGTTGTGTATAGATTTAAAAATGAAATGAATCAAAAACAATGCCAAAAAAGGGATGAAAAGAAGAGAACGACAACAGAAGTCTTTTAGATGAACATTATTTATTTTTACTTTTGTAATTTAGACACTATACTGTAGCTCTATTGCCAGGTTACTGGAAGTGCCTCTTGGTAAGATGTAACATACAGAAAATTATATATTGAGATGATTATAATCTGTCACAAGCTGAACATTGTGGATGTTGTAATGTGAATACAGTTTAATAATATGAATGATACACTGTTGTCTTCATAAGTCCTTTATTTCCTGAACTGTTGTAATTCTTTGATTTTCATTTCGATGAAGACTAAGTCATATTAAAGTTTAACACAAGATGAAGGTTTACGGGGGTGGAAAACAAGTTCAATATTTTTCAAACTATGTGCAGCAGTGAGTGAGCCCACATAAACCGTCAGACACAATCCTCCTTTTAGACATCTTTGTGTTTTCAGAATGAAGTATTTTGGTCTTTTGGCGCATTGTTTGTGTTCTAATGATGAACGTAAAGGCAGAACACTTATATAACCGGATTATGGACAGAACTGGAGGGTCGTGTTGCTTAAACTCATTAGTAGCAGATTTCAGTAGATTTTCTGAACGCTGACAGACACAATGTTCTAAACATCAGGGTTCTACAATAAGAATGAGATTATCGTGTTCTTGCCATTCACGTGTGTTTCCTAAAGCTTATATGTGTAATTTCATGCTTACAGATCTAAAAGAAAAAACTAGCAACCTCGTTTGATCTTTAAATGCTAAGCCCATGTCACCTGAGGGGTCAAAGTTCCTGTTTATTCTCTACACTTTTCAATGTTATTCTTTTCCTAAGGATGCATAAGTTCATAGCATTTGATTTCTGAGCCGAAAGAGAGTGTGAAAGGACTGAAGTTTTGTTCATGTTGATGTTCAAACAGCCGACAGATGTTGAGATAAATATTTAGCATATGAATGACTTCCTGTCTGTCTGCTTGTGACGCTGTGCGTGGCCCTCAGATGCAAACAGAACACTGTGTCTCACTATGAGAAACTGAATCAGTTCAAGGACTTCATCTGTTTTGCTGATATTACACAAACATAAAGATCTGTATGTTTATGCCCCAACACTCTATAAGAGTCATTACATCCTTACATCCTATAGCTTTTATCACACGTCAGTTATAAAGGACTGTATATGACTTACAGAGCTGAAACAACTGTTTGTGTGACAGGCCGCTGAAACAGACAGAAATGGATTAACAGAATCCTATTACAAATATAAAAAATTCTGCCATACAACCATCTCAAACTGTAAACCACAAACTACAAGAGATTACTCCACTACCTGACAATGACTAAACTGCACCAGTTTGTGTAACTGCACCAGTTCGCCTTAATAGAATAAAATTCCATGCTTGTTTATTTTTTCTCTAGATGCACAAATGCAGCTAAATGCACAATGTGTGAACCGCTGAATCTGATCCTAAATCAGAGACACAGTCCGGTCACGGCTTTATCCTTTAAGGACCTTGTGACACATTGTCACAGTCAGAAGGTCATAGCAACTGTCATATTGTGATGGTCATCTCCATGGAAACAGGAGAACGTTCATTGTCTCTTTTTCCACCCTTCACTGAAATCTTATATGAGGAGTTGGCTGTGTTGGCTATAAGCTTTTTTTTTTAGGAAATACAGCTGTGATATTGTGTTGCTGGTGTGTTTGTCTTCAGAAGTGTTTGTCTTCAGTTTTGTGTGTAACTGAGCAGTTCTAGAAAATGACAGATTTTACACCAATAGTTTGACATTTTGCTTTGGCATTGAATCATTTTATCTTTCTCTCATGTTGACGTCATATTTAAATCTGAGGCTGAAACCCAAGACAAGTAACTTATCTTCATAAACTCTGTGCTGATAATGTATGTGTTTATGAAGCTTCTACAGACTGACCTTTATTAACTATGATTACATGTAATGTGTCCTTTGGTAACCTGTTAGAATCACACACACACATACATATATACATACATACATATATATATAT
>JAZGTK010009092.1:0-17587 GCA_036877625.1 Ambastaia sidthimunki | reverse complement strand
TTTTACTATAATTCCCCCGTCACTAAGCTTTAAGAGCAGTGTGTTTTATATGAGTGTTTTTATATGCTGTGTAGCAGGCGTACAACAAATCAATACAGACGTGCACACTTAGTTTAAAATCAAACGCACTCGGATTTTGTCCCATCCCTCGAAAATGTGCATTGGCAAAACATACATTTCATTGTTTGTTCTTATGCTTGAACTGTACAAGCGCATGACCTCATGGCGCGTGTTTAGGCCCCTCTGTGGCCCACGTGATTTCCCCTATAGGCCGTGCGTGTGCGTTCCACAGGAGGGCGGCATTAAAATGGTTAGAGACCTCAACCTTGAAATATAAGGGGCGTATATAAAAGTGCACGAACAGACGTATAGCGTGTTTAAGAAGGACGCTTCCCACACCGCCTTCTTTTTAAACACGACTAAAGCGTTTAAAAAAACAAATCGTAATAGTTTAATCGTCAGTGCTGGTAAATTATTTTAAAACTGGGCTTTTTAGGGTCACTGGCAGCTCAGAGCGTCTGCATAAAGTGCGCATTCAAGATGGCCAGTCTTTAATATGGAAGAGTCGGCCATGCTGCTGCTAGAGTCAACCGAACATGACTGAAAGCAGCATGCACGGTAAGATTGTGTGTAGCGCGCTCTAGAACGCTCCACGCCTTTCCAGAACGTTTCTAGAACCAGAGGCGTCATCTGAAGCCCAGCAGAAGAGCTCAGATTACACATGCGATATATGAACGTGATATATAAGTGTTTTAAACTCCTCACACACAAGGCGTGTGTGTTTTGTATGTTAGCTGTGTTGCCTCTCATGATCATAGTGGTAAAGATACGTCGGTCTGTTTTTGCTGTCATTTATGCTGTACTGACATGTTTTTTGTACGCAGAGATTAGATGGGGCAACACACACTGTCGTGTTTATTGTATTAAAGTGGGTTGTGTAATGCGAGGTTTAATCTGTACGATTTTGATCAAGAGGCCCATTTATTAAAAGACGTGCTAATTTATATATTATTCAGTTTCAAACGCATCTCATTCTATACTATAGTTAAACAATATGAGATGACGTAAAATAAATAGTTTTGACGTCATTAGTATTTATGCAGGATTAAAGGCAGTTATGATAAATATTATGATAAATCAGTAATTATTAATGTACAGATATTTTGTATGCAGATTTTTACCTGACCAACCTGTTTACACGATTGATATGAATTCTGAAAGTTTAAATTAATTGTTTAATTATTGTTTGTTCAGCTCTGTGGTTTTTCATGAAAGACAAAAACAAAATATAATTTAATATGAACTTTGAAAGCTAATTCAATATAATGACATTTAGTTAGAATAAATGAAACCTAAAATAAAATGACATGTGGATGTTTTGAATGTTTTTTTTTGTGGTTGTTATTTGTATTTGTGTTATTGTGTAATATTTGAATGTTTCTTGTGGTATTTTATGTTTTGCAAAACAAAGTTATTTTACAATACTAATAATTTACAAGATATTGTTTGCTTGTATCCCAGTAAGCCAGTTTATTTTCTGTGGCCCATTTCTTAGCTGTCAAATAAGCCAGACCAGTGTTTTCTCTAAACTGCTTTTAAACATTTTAAAACCTTTCACCTGTACATTAAGTTACCCTTCTTACATTTACATAAAAGTGAAATTATTCAATAAAATATTATAAAAAATAGCATTTAATGCACATAAGTAATTTTATATCAAGCAGTTTACTATTAGTAAATAAATATTTTTTCTCCAGTAGTTTAACCTGAATATCAGAATGAGATTAATGCTTTACAAAAGAATTACTTAAACATAATTGTTACTGTTGATATTAGATGTGTGTTCAGAGCAGAAATGTCCCAGTCTTTATTTGATACTTTTTATATAAGATCAGCTGCAGTGGTTTGGTTTTAAAGTTTTACAAAATCTTTTAAAGCAGCAATGCTTTCCTTGAAGTATGTTACTTTTGGATGCTTAAATTTGTAGCTTTCAGTAAGCAGTGCAGTCTGCACCCCTTTCAGGATTCTCCCTGTTTTTTGTGATGTTTTATTATGGAGTTCTGGATGCAGTGCTGTTTATTTGTAGTCAAGGGAGTGAAGACATGGAAAGATATGAAGCAGAGCTGTTTGTATGCAACAAACTGAACAACATGCTTTAGACATTTTAATATGAACCTCCAGTACTTTATAACAATATAGTTTTGCATTAAATTGTTAGTTTTACAGTGCATTAATAATGGTATGTTAACAGAGGTTTTTTGCTTACAATTTATCCAGAAATACAGAATTAGTGAAACAGCAATCATATAGACAATTATGTGAATTTTATATATGAATTAATACCTTGTTTTTGTAAAGGTTTAATTAGTTTAAATGGTCAGTGTTTGATAGAAAACAGTAATTAACTGTAATTCATAATTCTGTAGTTTAGGTGCTATTGTGATTGAAGAGTCCTTCTTAGTGAATTTAATTTTTAGTGAATTTAGTGATTTGGTCTCTGAGTCAACAGGAAAAAACATTTTAAATTTTTATTAGTCAAACACTGTCACTTTGTTCATGTGTAGTGGCAAGTTTGATGTTTACTTTGTTAGCAATAAATTGTTCTGTTATTGATATGATGAAATAGTTGTTGTTTACCCAAACAACAAATGAAGATTTCTTTTTAAATTTAAGACAGTTTTAATTGTCGAGTGTTCAATTCTGGTTCAATTCTGATAAAAATACTCATTTTTATTTTAGGTTTATTTGGATTTTGAATTGAACGAGATTGTCATTGTTTTATGGTGATGATCTGTGTTTTACTTCATTAGTGTTTTTGGTAGTCCCTACAGTTTATTTGTTGCATATAGGTAGCAGATAATTTACGCTGAAAAAAAACGTGTTTTATTACTTTGAAAGGCATCCTTATCTTTGCCTGTATTTATTATAAATGTTTAAAAAGGTACATGATGTCACATTTATCTTAGGGTTTCTTTAAAGGAATACATTGAAAATTTAATGGCTATATCTGGATGGCTATAAATGATTTTTCTCTATTGGCTCACGAGTCAGATAGATTGAGATACAGACTTAGAAGTGAAGGCAGAAAAAGTGGGTTAGGAAGTTATTGAAATCTAAACTGAGGACTAGTCACAAAGCCCCAGGGCATTAGAATCTCAGAGATGAGGTCTTTTCAGTAATAGCTTTATTTATTGTCACTTTTGGGCAGTCCATTACCCTCCTGTCTGTCTTTCTGGAGTATTTGTGTAAAATGATAAAAGATCATTAGAATGAATTATACTTCAAGTGGATTCTCACCAATGTTTCATGTACACTTGAGTTTTGTAATAAGATTTTTCTGGAATTGGTATATAACAGGCGTGATGCTCATTTCAGATTGGCTGTGAGCTTGCTCAGAACCTTCATCATTATAGCTTTGTGGTATAAGGCATTGGTCCTGTTTGTTTTCATGAGCACATCTCAGATGTGTTTGCTGTTTGTGAATGAAAACGTTTGCATTATCTTATTCTCCTTTCACACGTTTGATATGTGTTAGTGACAGTGCTCAAATAGAATATCAAGTGATTTGTTGCCTTTGAACGCAGTATATGTCAAACTTGAGTCTCAACTTGTTGAAGGTTTAGAACAGACACCAGAAATCACAAACTTTTCCTAAAACAGTGATTAGAGAGTCTGTTTCTGTCACCTGGAATTAAAAAACAAAAAAGCTCACAGATAAAACGATTTGTAAAATGATTGGTTTCCTTGTTGTGGGTTGTAGTGCGTTTAAATGCTTTGCTACAGATAAATATAAAATGTCATATTGTTGCTACTTTACAAAGCTCATTTCCTTTTTAGACAGCGATGCCTTTTGTATTAATGTGTTCTGATTGTATTTAATGCACTCTGTAAGCTCACCTCCCGCAGGAGTGCTCTGGTACTGTACAGCGTAATTCCTCATTTGTTAATCCCTTTATCAGTATAAAGGGTGCAGAGGCAAGAAAAGGATTATATCATGAAGAATGTGAGAATGATGGCGTGGAAGCTCTTTTGGTGTAATCTCCCACAAAGAAGCTTTGGCTCCTCTCCTCACTGGCTCTTATCAAATGTTTGTTTGTAGACTAGCAGCCTAACGATAATGTTTCTCTCCTCATTGGACGGGCATTAGCGAAGAGAGGTTCCGTTTCAGTTTTGTGTCGCCGTGAGCAGGTGTAATGCTTTGGTTCCTGTTGTATTTTGTGCAGTGGAATGGATTTTAGATTAAAAGAATGGATGTTACTGGAACACCGACTTTGGAGCGGCAAGTGGATGATAGTTAGTGGTTTGTAGCTGTAAGGAGAGCTTATTTGTTAGCTTACCGTCAGTTGTACATACGTTAGCAGACCACAACTATACCATCAGCTTAAACTGCCCATATGGCAACAGAAAGCACAGAAAAGGTATTGGGCTATAATCTCTGTTCCTGTACATACATTAATCAGATTTAATCTGTGTCTGTCTGTCTGTATCGTTACGTTTAGAAAAAAGCTTCAGTCTGGTGTGGTGGTGTTTGTAAAATGGCTTCTAGAATCAGATATTCTCTTTATTTGATATTCTGATGTTCTCGTGAAGTGTGTTTGAATTGAGACTTAAACCTAAGAGCAGCTCTTCTTTATTTCCACTCAGATAAAATGAGGGAAAAGTAAACTGAGTTTTTGCAAAATTGTCTGATTATTTCATTTCATTATTTCTTGAAATGCATAACTACATTAAAAAAACATAAAAAACTGAAATAGGAATTTGTTGTGATGTCTACAATTTTATAATGATCAGTTTGTCTGCTGTTGTTGGGTTTTAAAGAAAAGAAATGTTTCTCTTACATACTTTACAAAGAGAATGTATAAAATGTTTTAGAGCATATTCTACAGATTATAGTAATACATCTAAATCAGCGTATTACCACATTAAGTAGAATCTTATATCTATGTCTATATATATATGTGTGTGTATGTATATATATATGGGTATATTTTTCATGGTAAATGACGGTAACATTAATCATTTAATTATAATCAGAATTATAGAGTTTGATGCAATGTTTTTTATAGCTTGTCGTGTCAATACTTACCATTGTAAATTGTCAAAATGGCGGCACATGCTAGAGAATAGGTGTTCACTCACTCTACATTCAGAGAGAAAAGAGGGAAGTTGTTTTTTTAAAAGCTGTGTTCTTTGTGGTGTAAAACCGACCTTCTGCTTAAGCCCCGCCCTCCTTAGTTAGGCTTGCCAACTCTGTCAATCTAGCAAATCTTTTTACCTGCTTCAGTTCTGATGCGGTCAAACACTGACAGAGAAGCAGTCGTACTACTAATCTACACCAGCAATTATTAAATAAAACTAGATCATCCGTGCATTTATACCTAGTAATCTAGTTATACAGTTTCCAGTACAGCATGTAGCTTGCACTGAAATGTGTGATGGAAATATTCACTTCTGAATCAAAGCAACGGTTTTCATTTGAAACTAAAAGTGAAGCTTACTTTCTTCAATTGACAATGCAACTGTATTCATTGATTGTTTTACTGGAATATTGCTAACTTGGTTTTACTAAAAACTTTTTAAATGTGTTATGCTTTGGACATTGTTAAAAGTTTTTGATTATTTTTTTCGTAGTAATAAATTGTTTTTCCAATAAAAATGTAGGTTGTATTAATTATAGTTGATATTGTATGTAATATTAACAAACAGTTTAAAATATTATAAATCAATTTCTACACATTACATTTTACCTCAAGTTTCTCCATTACAAACATGTTTTTATAGTAGCTTAGCCCTTGGGGAAAGCCACCTGTTAAAAGGGCATATCTCAGAGGAGTGGGGCGCTGCTGGGCGACTACGGCGCGAGTGGTAGCACGGGGTACGGTGGCCCTGCTTTGGGGTCTGTCGGGCTCTTGGGCAGCAGACCAGGCGGGGGAAAAGGGCAGCTGAGACCCCAGCGGGTGCAGCGTCTTGCACTTCGGCGCTGATTGGCTCACTGCGTGACTGAACGCTGTAAGCGTGTGTGTGTTGTGAACAGTTGTGAGCCTCCAGCACAGACATGGTGTCAGGGTTGGATATTACCACCTGTCCAGTGCAACCTCTCCCTCTTCTAACCATTCTTGGTCATGTCATTATGAAGGTTCATTTGTTGCTTCTATGAAGATGACAGGCAGATTTTCTTGATGCCAGTTATCTTATCCTTCTAAGCAGCTGTCACAGGAAATATGTTTAATATAGAGGTAGCTGTAAATATTTCATTGCAGCCGCATGAAGGACACGCTTCCTCGTCTTCAACATCGAGGAGAGAGCGAGCTATACACTTTCTTACCCAGCAGTATTTGCAAATATTAGCAGAGCTCCAACTGTTCCAGCAGAACAGAGTCTATACCCAACAGTAATTCCAGCAGAGTAATCCTATGGTCACCATGGCAACCAAATAGGCTTTTTGTTTTCTCGCGAGGTCAAAGATGGATAAAAAAAGACACTGTATTATACTTCACATTCTTTGAAAGGTGTATTTTATTTCTGTTTCTATTTTGGCATATAGCTGCCCAGAGGAAAATTGTATTGCCTGGTTGTTCTTACATAGCTCTGAGACACAAATGAGTGCTCAGTTGTGTTTTAAGTGTCAACGTTGTCTCAGATGTTTCTCCTAAAGGTAATTAGGACATGTTGTTGTCATACAGTATAAAATGTTTGTAGGTTGAACAGCTAAAATATATTTTATGTATTTGTGTTCATGTTTAAATCTCTGACTTTTGATTACACATGTTGTTATGACGACAAATCTGAGCACGGGGTTGTGACATTGTCTCAACCTCTTGAAATTATAGGAGATGTGTTTCTAGGAAACAGTTTTTTCTTAGGAGAAATGAGAGACAGAAGTCTTGAGCATTGATGTCTCCATTTGCTCTTCTTTTTATCTCATTGTTAACTAGGTAAAAAACTGCTAAGCTATTAGAGACAGCGTGATTTTTCTGTCTTATGAATGATTCTAAAATAAATACTGTTGTTCAAAAAGATTGTAGCTTTTGTATTGTCATTTGTTGAATTTTACGACCACAACTGTTTCATAAAATGTTTCACCCTTTAAATTCTAGTTAATAATTAAATTGTTCATCCATCAGGATCCACCTGCAGCTCTGCATGTGGCATTTAGAGCACAATGTCTCTGGTGTTAGTGGGGTCTCACCCTACACAACAGCGGGATGTTTTCTATTCATGAATCCCACTCGTGCATAAGCCATTTACATGTTTCCTCTCCATATGTATGACTGGAAGGGCATCAACAACACGTCCTCAGAAACCTCTGAGCGAGTCAGCACCCACCAGCTCTGATGGTTGTTTTGCAATGTTTGATTAGTTTTGAATGAAGTGGCAGCCCTGCCTTTGTGGACCGGAGAGATCTCAGCCATGTTCTGGCTTTGAGAACTTGTATGTGAGATGTTTGCATTATTTGATGTACCTTTGATGATCCTCGTTGTCAAGTCTAACTGTATACAGGCTGATGGCACCACAAAAACTTGCACAGTCCCAAGTCTGTCACTTACAACATTACAAAGTATTTGCAATTTGTACATTATTTTCAAAAAGTTTTGAATGCATCAGAAAACACGGCTGATATTCTCTTTAAAGACTAGCAATGGTGAAGTTGCTGTTTGGTTTTAGATGGTGTAGTTATGGTCTCTACCAGCAGGGGCTAACTGGACCATGCTAATCAGACAAACTCTAACCTATAGATACAAACTATTTAAAATAGTCTGTTGATTAAAAATCGTTTAAATGAAAGAGTCTGGCAGATCCAGCAAAGAAAGAGATTTTTTTAATCGGTCGTTTTGTGCAGGTGAATCAAATGAATGTAAAATTATTGTAATAGAAAACGTTATGTTGATAAATAATGCAAGTCATCTGCCAGTTATATATATCAGCAGATTATTGTTAAAATGCGACAAATATTGTATGACCACACATGCCGCATTCAATCTTTCATCATATACTGTATTTGTATCAGTCAATTGCTAAAAATTTTGTTCACCCACCAAATGAAAAAAGATGATTGATTGGAGCTGTTGCTTATTAAATTTCCATTTAATCGCATTGAGGTAATGATTAGCTGTTGGCGTTGGGGCTCTTGTGTGGCGCTGCTGAGTTGACACGAGAGCTGCTGGCAGATGGCAGTGTTTTGGAGGTGACAAACAACCTACCTGCTATGTGCTACTGACATACATAAAAGCACACGTAAGCCAAGAAGCCCAGTGGAGTCTACAGAAGGCTTCTGGTGGCCACGCTGTCCTCATAGAAGGTCTGTTGTGGCTTCGGTTTGACAATGGTCAAAACCATGTCAGCTACGTCTTTCAGTTACGGCAGTTTTGTACAGTGTGTCTTTGTCACCCTCTTGCTGAGTGAAACGCCTCTGCCTCAGTCTTCATTGTGAGAATGGGTCAATGAGTACATTGAATTAAACTGTCCCCGATAAACATTTAGCCTATTTAACAGGGGCAGTGCAGGGTGAGCACAGATAAAGAGCGTCTTTTAAATGATCATGCTGGCGAAACGCAGTTTAGAAGTTAAAATCTGGAACATAAACAATAAGAGAAAGGAGAATGGCATAGTATACAGTCTTAATGCTAATCTTTTAGGCTCTATAATTGCTTTTACTAAAAGCATGCATGCTAATAGGCCTATACGTTTTAGTGGGTTAATCCAATGGTTGGTGTGCTAGTTTTAAACTGTGCAAACCGAGCGTGTTTAGTCTGCAAGCGACTGTGTCCTTTTTAAAACGTCAGACATTAGCTCATTAGTTCATTAGCCTTCTATAAAAATATTGCACAAATACAAAGAGGGACGTATTCCAAACAAGTCAAGACGAGGTGAAACTTATTAGGAGGTGATTTGAGACACAATGCGTAGAAGAGTTCACTTGTTTACAGCTGTCAAGCAGTGTTGCAACTTGTTGGGTTAACATAAAATGTGATGCTGTCACAGGTATGTGTATATCGGCTGTTTTACAATAGCTTCAATATATGGTTCATATGATTAGATATTAGAGTCAGAACATTTTGTTTTTATAATATTAGTTTTCTTTTGCTTGAGTGTTTTGTTTTTAACACGTTACGTAATGTGAAGCTGTTTTCTAACTGACGCCAGAGTTAACATACAGGTGTAACAAATAATTGCATCTTTTGTTTTGTAAGTACTGAGCTTGTAGGTGTTTGTGTTGCTCAGGCTGTGTTATGTGCCACAGCATTTACACACTTGTATTGGTGTGCTGCAAACATTCAGGCGAAAGTCCTTGAAAAAATAAGAACAATCGATTAATGCGCTTGAAAATACTGCAGAGTAGATCTACATAAATGTTTATTATAGCTTGTGCTTCACACTTTATTATCCAGAGGCATTTCTTACTTCATTCGGTGCCGCAGGCAGTATTTTTATTTACTTATTTGTTGGTCATTTATTAAGTATAAATTCATTTAAATGAAACTGTGATACTTCATTTTTGAGATATTTGAGAGACGTTCTTCTGACTCTGGTAACTGAGTCTAGTTCGATTTCTGACATCTGGGCTTTAATAAATGAACAAAGATTCAAAATGGCAACTCTTGAGAAAACATTCCTGTCAGATTCCTCTGTACAGACTCGTGGTTCAGCTGCAAGTTAATTAAGTGATTCATTCAGAATGTATTGGATCATACTGTTGATCTCTTCAGAAAAAGCATGTGGACCTGCGAGGTGGCCTTGAGGCAAGACTGAAGAAGTGAATCTGCATTTACGTTTATTTGACCCATCTGTGCATTCTTTTAAGCCTCTTTCTCACTTTTGAGGATACGAAGAGTGATAAACTGTCTCAACGATATTGTTCAGTAACAGTCATGTTGCTAGGATACGACATGACTTCTGTTAGCACCGAGTTTCAGCTTATTGAAAATGACCACAGTGAATGCTTTGCATCTTTGAGTCGTACTTGACTTCTGATAGTGTATATAGTAATAAATGCAATAAATATCTTGTTCAGCCAATAAACCTTCATTTGTAGCTTCCTTTTTATCCAACCGTAAGACAGAAAGCATTAAGATTGAATGTGTCAGCCGCTTTTGTTGCGGGAAAGTAAATGTCCCAGGCTTTCCCTGTTTTTCAAAGGGACCTAACCTTTTCTAAAATGACATGATATTTTAAACGCTGAAATGAGATTTGACACCTTAATGGCTTTGGAGTTTAGTTTTCTTCTCTGTCCTTTAATGTTTTTTAAGTTATAATGGAACGTTTTGTGACCTGCTAGAACCAAAAACTTCATTGTGATGTTGAAACATCAGTGAGTTTCATTGCGTTTTAGAATGTTCAGAAAGAAAGTGATATGAAGACTCTGATTGGTTGAAGGGCTGTCAGTGCTGCCATATGGTGCTATGATAGATTCTGTTAAGCTTGTGTAATTCAAGTAATTATCTTACTGTAAAGTGTAAGTCCATCTTAATCAATTTAATATAAAATGTCTCAAATTTCCCCATAATTTCCTCACCTTCATGCCATCCCAGATGTATGTCTTTCTATCTTCAGCCAACCACAATCAGAGTTATACTAAATACAATATCCATTAAACAAACATCCAAGCTCTTCCCAGCTTTGTAATAGCACTGAATGGTGCCCGAGATTTTTAAGCGCAAAAAAGCGCATTCATCTAACATAGAAGTGTTCTAAATGGCTCCAGTGCGTTAATAAATGTCTTCTGGAGCAAAGTGATACGTTTGTTAAGTTATCAAAGCCCTCTGTAATAATTGCGAGTCGTGTTACTTTTTTTAAGTGCCATTAATCATATATTGTGAGATTTTGATATAAAGTTTCTTGCATTTTTACCTTGTGGCTCCATTTTTAGGTAAAAAGAATCACAGTTTGATGCAAGTGTAGCTGTAGTCCCACATCGGTAGCTGTGAGCTTGTCATTGTGTTACTTGTGATGTGTCAGCTCATAAGTATGAAGATATTTGGTACTTTCCACAGGCTGGTGATTGAGAACCAATTATCTTATAGTGCCAGATGTTATACATCTGTGGCTGTTGATGAAATATGTGCTTTCTCACTTGTTATTCATTCAGTGATGCATTAAAAGACATGCATACATATACATGCACAAAATGTCACATTAAAATTTGCAAAACATAAGATAAAATACTTCGCAATTACACACATGAATTTAATAGTTTTATTACTTTATATTGAAGATTGTGTTTTAATGAAGGTCTCTGATTCATTTGTATGGGTCATGCTGTGGAAGTTTAAACTTGAAGTCAATTGGCACAATAAATGCAGGCATTTATATGTTCACACGCTGATGCACACACATCCACCTTTATTTATTTTTGCAATTTTTATGTTGCGTTTAAAAGTTATATAGCAGCCAATGAAGAAAGAATTCATTTTGATTTTCTACCAGCAAGGGCTAACTGCCAAAGCTAACCAGCAAACCTTGACCCCTAACTGCTGTGTAATTCTGCACTGAGGGTCTGAGTTCATTTGTAGTGCAGAAATAATACACTACTGTGAGACGCATAAAACTCACATTTCTGTTTGCGCTTAATTCCCTTGTTTGTACAGCGATTGTAGTTATCTGGAAATATCACGGTCAGGCGTTTATGTAATAACCTCGACAGCATTAGTACATCGTAGAACAAACTCTTTCATGTCCAAGTTCAAGGAAATCTTATTTTTTTATAGTATGTTCCCCTCAACAGTCCATGGCACCTCAGGAGGCTGTTCTTGACATTTTTAAATTCCTGCACGCTGTGTGGTATTCAAAGACATTAAACAAAGGCAAGTCTAGTGTTTGAAGCCCAAGGCCTGTAACTGTCACAGGTGGATTGTCCAGTGTGTCAGATGGATGTCACTTTATGGGTTGAAGAAACTTTCTCAGTGTGTGCCAGAGGAAGCTCAGAAAAACCACAAGCCTGCCAAGAGCAGTTCATGCTATCATCAGCCAGCCAACTGAGTTTCAGATGAGCTACAGTCTTTCTTGTTCTGTCTTTCTGTCAACATCCTATTTTATCAACACTACCATTTTAAAGGCCCTTTACAACTTTCTTGTTGTTTTTGCAGGTCTGTAGATTTTTTTAAACTCAGTGTTCACAGTTGCCGTTTGGGGGTGTTGATTCTCTGCTGGTGGTCTTTTAGTTCTGGTCTTTGCCAAAGGTTTGACCTCAAGAGTTGGGTGCGAGACAGGCCTCTGTCATGTGGCATTGAGTTCCACCAGTAAGTCCATGACCCTACAAGGACTTAAGCTACTAAGGCAATAGTATCAAATCGGAGACTTTAAGGTCAGATTTGTTTTTGTAATTTAAGACAGCTGTAGGAAGTATAAATAAATGTGGTGTGCATTTGTTAACAAACATGCTGCGTTGTTCAGTAAGAATCATTTACATTAAGATTATCTGTTGTTTTTCTCTAACATCACTGTGATCCATTATTCTCCACTGTATTTATACACCCTAAAACCCCCTTAAACATACATTTAAGAATTTTTTAGTCAAAATTTCATAGTCAAAATTTGAAATCTGATTTGGTATCATATTCAAAATTTACATTAAAGTTATTTACATGTGTTTACATAAATCGTTTAAAAGCAGCTGCTGAAGACAAACTGCAGTGGATACTTTTTGACATTAATTATATTTCTCGCATTATTTCATTGATGCTGTAGATACGGGTGAGATGCAGATTCAGTCATGTTATTATGAGGTGCTGTGATGTATTGAATCGTAACATATGTATTGTAATCTGCATTGTGAGGTAAATTGTGATACTCAGGCCTAATTTTGACTTTCAATGAAAGCATTGGTACTTTTGAAGTCCCCAGTGTTTTGTTAACAGTAAGTGCCTCAAAATCCTGTGTGGTCACATTATGGTACACAGACATACAGTGACTGAGATGTTACCACAGATGTGCTTGATTGATGACTGTTTCCGATTGTTGTACATGTACTGCTGAAGGTTGTAAAGACAAAACAATAAAATAAACGCTTAGACCAAAAATAACTCTGTAGAGTTTAGTTGATTCGGTTAAACGTGGTGAGTTCCAGCCAAATCCGTGCTTCTTTTATGAACCGTCTCGGAGATATTGTGTTGTTGCCTTGCTGGAAACTCCTGTTTCTGCCGTTCGCTGTCTCAACCATTAATATCCCAGAGCAAAAGTGGACGAGCTCTTTACCAGAATAACTCTTTGTGTTTCTCTAATGGGCTGCTATTTACAGCAGGTATGTCTTGAAGAGAAGAACAAGCACATCACTGTTAGCTGGGGAAGATGAAAGCACAAATAACCAATAAATACTTGCAGATTCGTGGCATTTTTGTGGGGCTGACCCATAAAACGAAACAGGACTGCAAACAGCTGCAGACTGTATCTTTATTCACCCAACAACAACCTTGTACCACTCTTTCAAAGCGAGCCTCCAGCATGCTGATTACTTAATGCATCAGTACGCTAAAAACTGCATCCTGCCCTGTGTTAAACCCTGTGTTTTCCTTAGCTCGCTTTAGTTAGATGAGCATTTAGGTAAGCAGTGAACAGAATGTACCTGCAGGGACTGTGTGTAGCATTATTGTGCAGTGGTGAATTCTGTCATGCTTTCTTGCATTAACATTGAATAAAATGCGATCGCATGGAGGGAAGTGCTATGTAGTGACCTGTATGCCATGTGGCAGCAGGTAATCAGAGATGCACTATAAGGAGATAATGCATCAAACGCATGTAGAAAGAGAAAGATAAATGCATCTGCAATGCACCTGCAATGCATTTAATTTTGTAATGCACATTTCCTAATAATGCAGAACATTCGGTTTAAATAATGTGGGGCGGCGCATTATCTTGAGTTAAGCTGCGATATTATTGTTTTTCAGTATAACAGTATTATTGAATATAATTGGATTGGATTCATATAATTATTATGAAGTATTTTCCATATAATAAAATTGAGGACTGGACTGTCAAGCTTAGAAATGACAAGTATCAAGTGTCATATAAATATCATAAAATTGTTCGGTGTGACTCGTGCGTTATATTCCAAGCTGTATGTCATATGATAGTTTGGTGTGCTGAACAGTCGACAGAGGCAGAGAGAGAAATAGGAACTGCAAATGTAACAAATTAATTTAACAAATATACATCTGGACAAACAGTTTGAGCTCTGTCTCACTCAGAGTCAGTGCTAGACTCTGACAAAACCCATTTTCAACACCTCACGAATGACATACGGTCATTACAAAGACTGTAATGATGGCAATAACAGTTAATCTCACAAATATGACTGAGACGTCTTCTGGCAAATGTGTAGTTATTAGTCATGTACATTACCCTAAACAAATCTATATAGAGATTAAACAAACCATAGATACTAGTAATTTTCACTGGAGTCTGTGCGTGTGTGTGTATCATGATGTTTCATAAATATTTGATTGATTGGCCCATCAATAAGTTAAAATATCAGTTATTGGTTATTGGGTTGAACTGTGAGCCTCACATATCTGCTTATGTTCTAGTTCTCCCAAGATCACTTCATTTATACAGGAACATGTGTCCTTATATTACACAAGTACCTACACAGAGTGCTGCTACATACACATATCACAGTTAATACTGCAGCTGTATCACCAATGTATGACACTAGTTTTTTGTGTCCATTCTTATAAGGTAGAATTGAGCTGGGAAAATAGGTAAAGGGCAAAAAACCCCACATGTATTGTGACAAGTTTATCATTCAGATAAACATCAGTTCAGCAGTACACTTGATTCTTAGATGTAAATTTGAGCTTGTTTTGTCTTGTTGTGCTGTCTCCCAGTGACAAACTCTTTCTTTGAGCCATCTGCTAGCCTCAAGATGCTGCTTGTGTGTTTGTGTTTGTACTGGGTATCTGCTCCACCGTCTGTTCGTCCTTACACCTTTAAAACAGTTTTCAGAAAAAGTGTAGGAGCTGTATTGATCCCCTGCCATTGATCCTAGTTAATCTATAAATCTCTCTGCTTATAACAGGCTGTGTCCTGCCCATAGTTAAACAGTCAAGTGATGTATGTGAATAACAACATGGCTATAGTATATGTTAGACCCACACTAAGCCATTTTTTTACCATTTGTTTATTTTGTAAATTTATTTATTCATTTAGTGAAGACAAATGAGTGACTATACATTATTATGCCCAATAAGTGACTACTAACAAGGACTCTGTTTCTTAAAATCATCATGAGCTAAGTGGAACGTCGAGACTATTGGTGCAAATGGTTCTACTTACAATGCATTTTAAGGAACAAAGCTCAGATAAGTAAATAGATGAGTTGAAATAAATTTGTGATGCGGGAGACATGAATGTAGTACAGCGATGTAGGTAATAAAGGAGAGCTTTCAGATTACTTTTTGGGTACCCATCACACATGTTGGCAAATAATTGTGATTGGATGTTCCAGTCAGGGGTGGGCGGGGCTGTGACCATGCAATACATGGTTAGAGTGCAAGACAAACTCTAAATGTATGTGAGTGAACTGCAGTGGAGCGGCCCATGTGGTCACACTTCTTAGAAAGAGCCTGCAGGAATAAGAACTGCATTTTAAATCGTAGTTAACATCTTTATCTCCTCTCTGGTGCACTTTTTAAAGCAGTAGCCAGACTGCTTAATAAATTAGATCAAGTTTATATTTTGTTTTTATACTTTCCCCAACAGAAATAGGCAGTTTTTTATTTCTTTGTATTTCTCTTCTATCTGGAGAGATTCTTAAACCAGTTTAGTTGTATCGGCTGCAAAGAGCACATAACCACGTATAAAACTAAAACTGTAGTGATATAAAGTCTCTAGATATCCATAAATCTCAGAAATCCATCTCACTTTTTCAGTGATCCAGAATATTTTTATGGAGGATGTATTTATAAATATTAATACACTTCTGCGTCCTGCAGTAAACAGACATTTGACTGACAACTTGGTCATCTGTTACAGGCTACATATAATAAATGTTTTTTGACATTCAGGGTCAGTTTAGCCTGAGGTTAACACTATAAGCTGGTAAAATAGTGATGGTTAGTGGAAACAGTGTATGTGTAAAGTTGTTGAAATGTGAAGCTCTGATATCCTAAAAGCCTATTTTGATAAATTTCGTACATATGCATTTGCTATGAGAATTAGCTTTACAGAAAACTAAAACCCTAAAAATCTTGACGAGAAGGTTTAATTAATGAAACAACTCTCTTGTTTGTATTTGCTTTGTGATATGGTTCTTAATTTAAGGATGTATAAAACTGCACGTCAGAATCAATTAGTTTCATCACAATCCGGATTTATCCTGGAAATGTCTTTGCTGCAGTGCAAGACAAGTCAGAGCGATGCAGTTATAATGAACAGTTGTGTACACTGCAACAGAGCCTGTCAATTATAATACAGCTTTGGATCCTTGTTTATTATAATAAGATTGTTTTATTGTCACTCGTTTTCAGTGCAGGTGGGTGGATTTATAAAATGGCCTACATTAAAGTCAGATTATTCAAACCCAGCTTTGCAATTCATTGAGGTGTAGTTACTTTTAATAATCGTGAAGCAAAGCATCAGAATAATGTCACTGATTGCGAGTTTGTTTTCTTGAATATAAAGTATATATTATTTTTGAGATATTTGCATAGGAAGTGAACCCAGTTGTAATGTAACACACTGGAGAAATTTATGAATTTTATTAATGTATTTTGTGTGTAAATAAGATTGACGTGTTTAAAAAAAATGAAAGTGGTCTTAAAAGACTGACCAACACTTGCTTTGGGTAAAAGTGTCATGCCATACGCATGAATGTAAATGAGAAGACTGTATACGGTTCTATGCTGGTTTAGGGTCTACCAGAAACTGCTGAGATGCATTTCTTAGCAGCATGGATGCTAAACACAGACTTTCAGTAGAGGAACTGACCGATATTTTACAGACTAAATAACTGTAACCTAATATTGTGCAAAACTGTTCTACCCTCGTTAAACATGACAACTCACAGATGACTTAAAACAGAAGCATTGCTCACAGCAGTCAGTTTGAGGGCTGACAGTAATTGTCTTTTTATTGTTGAAGGCAGTGCATTTGTAACAAAAGTCAAACTTTTATGACTGCCTCTGTGCTTTAAAGCAGACAAATTCAGAGATGAAACTTCTGGGTGAAGGTGTCAACATACTGGCACGATAACAGTAACTGTTACACTGTTGGCATGCTTAAACAGGATTCTAAAACCCTTTCTTATAAGTTGTGTCTATTAATTAATCCTATTCAAAACACTGAAAACATTAAAGCGTGATTTAAAATAAAAACTAGACATTACCAACCCACCAGTCATTGTTGGATGACCAGTTGACCATCCGTATGTATTCCATATCTTAATGACTGTCTCTTGCTTTTACAAGTATTTGTTGGGAACAGAAATGGGTTTTTCTCCTGGAACAGGCCCTGAGTCTGACGGTCCACGCAGGGGCTTTCTGACTGCAGCTGTGAATGAGTGAATAGTGACAGAGCAGCACACGGCCTGTCAGGAAAGAGTTCCTTCCATTTGCCCGTGAGGAGAATCTGCCTCATGCATGCTGCATAGTAAAAT
>JAZGTK010009091.1:0-17067 GCA_036877625.1 Ambastaia sidthimunki | reverse complement strand
GGAGGATGCCACACATGACTGGTAACAGACAACCAATGAGAGTTCCTGTGGTGAAGGAAACAAGCTCTTCAGGTTATTAGAAATTTTATGATTTTGGCTGAACTAATTTATGATCGGTTATGGAAATGTGAGAAATCAGATTTCATCCTTCATTTCCATGGAAGGGAAGGCTCTGGATTTCAGTTACTTATTTATTCTCAACAATAACACTGGGTGTAAAGCTAGAATTTTTACAATTTTATAGTTTTTCCATGTGTAAGTGTGTGGTTTTTTTTTATATATAAATTGTTATTATTATTTTTAAACTGATTTATTATGTTATCATATTTCCTCTTCATGACATTGTGTCAGATGCCTATTGCTATGGAAGAATACTAAAAATATAGGAAATTTGTATTGCATAGGATGAAGTAAATAAGTTGGTAGCAAATAAATGGAGTAAATAAATAAAAGCTGTAGCAAGTTTACAAATGTCAGACTAAATATTCCTTATGAAAGATCTGTTTGTTTTAGAGCTTTTAATATCCAGGCCAGAAAACTCTACAATAACATACATCTGTTGCGGCTCATTTATAACTGTTTACACAGTATATCTCGCACATTCATTTCTTATTTTGAATATTCAAATTTTTCATGGCAAAGACCCAATGAACTTTATGGCCAGATAAGACTCCCCGTTTCACCTTATTTAGAAGTGAATGGAAAAAGTGCCGTTGGCAGGTGTATCATAATAGTAAATACACAGAACAAAGAGTAAAGCTGCATTTAGTTAAGCGTTTACATTGACTGTCGACACAGTATGTAGGATCAGTATGTAAATGAGTGTAATATGAATACATGTCAGTCATACTACATCCGCCTAGTTTGCATTGTCATATGACCCGTGTTTTTATTGACCAAGATGTATTAATAACAACCACAAAATGAATTTACTTGACATTGAGGGATAATAAGCTTCTGACATGATGAGATGTTTTTAAACAAAGTTTAACCATGAGGAATAATCACTTATACTTTAATAAAAGCCATCTCACAATTTCTATATTTTCTCTTTTTTTTGGCAGATCCAGTTCTTCCACCAGTAACCATGGCAGAAGCTGTAGACCACCTGAAAACAACTCACGTACTCTTGAATGAAGATTCATACTACATGCTACTCATTTCACATACATAGCAGGGAAGTAAATGTATTTAGGTGCTGGGTAACATTTTCTGTGTGAATAGTCATTAACAATTTTATTGCTTCAAAAACCATAAAATACACAGTATGAAATGAATGACGTGCTTCTTTTTTTATCTTTTTTATAGCTACAGTTTCTGTTTGCTTTTGATAGTATGTAAAAGAGCAACATGACAATTCTCCTAACACAATCTCCTTTTATGTTCACAGGAAAGAAAGTGATGTTGGAGTAGTTCTTTGTAAGACTTATTAACTGTTAATTTCACTTTAAGATCTGGCCAGACATTATTTGAGTTAGTGTCAGCATACGTATTTTCATAGAACATCAGTGACCTGCATAGAATAGCTTCCATCAGGTGTTTGCGGATACACAGCCAGGCCTGTGTATCAACTCTACTGCTCCAAGAAAACTCTCAAAGTCACCTTTCCCTGAAGCTCATGACAGAGAGGTGGACGCAGATATGAGTGGCTGTCATACACTGGACAGTTTTGTACCAGTCACCTTGTCTCTCCTTTCAGTACCTAGTGAGCATTTTCTTTCTCCATGAGTGCTTGTGTTTGGCCTGAGGGAAACCTAATGATCCTCTGTCTGTTCTGGTTTGTCATGTTGTCGACACCTCTCCCTAGCTACCCCACAAACCACAGATTTCGCTCCACCATTTCCAGCCCTAATGCTGCAAAACTGCGCAACTTCCCTGTGCCATTAAAAAACAGGACAGTTGAGCTCAGTAGTACATAATAGCATATCACATTAGAAATGGCATCATAAGGATAAAAATTTTCTATCATATTTTCTGCGCTATATCTTGTGAAAAATTTATCTGTATTCTGAGTGAGAGACAGTTTTCTCGCTCTTTTCTTTTCTCTTTTTTTGTGGAGACAAAAGAATACTAGTGCCTTGAATTGCCGTTGTTAGCAGAGCTCAAATATGCAGATTTAAATGTGGTTATTACTTCCATTCCGTTCATTTCAGCTGTCGCTAACTGCACTTAATTAAATCAGATTGATTAGACCTTTCCTAGACGTCCCCCACAATCAAGTAATTATGACAAATAGAGTAGTGGATACAAACTCAGGGTCTCCGGACTTCTTTTCCAGGAAAGGTGTAGTCCTGATGTCACCTCATGCCACTGCAGGAGATCAGGAGAGAAGTGTGACATTATGAAAATCTTGCTGCACTTCAGTGCAGGAAAGAAACTAGCATTGGCTTTATTTGAGGTCTAAGGGGTTTTGATAAGAAAGGTATGGCACCTGCATGGTTGTTTGTGTTGTGGTACTGAAGCGAGGTCTCCGCTTTATTCAAAAGATGTTTTTTAGACCCATAGACCTGCCAGCTTCTTGTTACAGAGACCACACCCAAATATCTTTGCTGTTTTCCCCCAAGAATTTAGTAATTTCAGATAGAAAATGCCTTTCGTGCTGATTTTAAATAAAACATAACTGAGATCTCTAGTCTCTTTAGTTATGAAAGAGTGGGTGATAAACCTCACATCTCCTACATTTGGCAAGGTGAGACAAGGCTAACTTTAAATGTTTTCACAAGCATAATGAAAATATAAAATGTCTTATTCCTGTTTTCAACAATTGATTCATTGCTATTTTCACGTAATCAGAATAATGATTGCATAGGGCCTTTTTAATACTTCTTCCTGAGTGCTTCTGATGCAAACTGTTTTGTGCTAAAAGGCTTTGAAGGACATTTATTGTTCCCAAAATGGAAAACGCCCTCTGTTCAGCATCTCTCAAATGTATGATTAAACGTTAATGTTGAAGATATTGACAGGGCATTTTGAACAACAAAATGAAAGAAAAGATGGTTTGGCAGAAACCAGAGGGATATAAAATTCCCCCCTAGGAGTCGTTGAGTTAATATTGTTGCTGAAGTGTTTCTTCAGCTTTGATTGTAATTTTGAGAGGAAATTATCTCACTGGGGGGGTGGCATTGTCCAACTGTGAGTGGCATTCGCATTAATACAATCTCGCTCTCCGCTCCGTTTTTCTTTTAATGTTTTGTCCTAGTCAGACTCTGATAACATCCAGCTGCAGAGGCATGTTGATGCCACTAACTGTTGCCTCGGATATTGACCGCATTCATAAATTGGGCTCTTTGTAGAAGCTCTTTCCTTATCTTCCAATTGCACAGCTCTTTGCTGCATGAAACGGCTTGATCCTCCAGACCAGAGAATAAAAGCTATCAGATAAGAGTCCGAATGCTTCTCTCTCAATTCATTCACCCTGTATAACCGAAGCAATGTTTGCCTCCGTTGTTTTCGCATGTGGCTGTACCCTTTCAATACTGTGTGTTTTGTTGTGCACAGTGTCATCCTAACTGAAAGGCCTCATTTGATGAGACACACTTGATGAACAGTTCATTTCTTCACTCTTTTCCTTCCTCCCTCCCTCCATTGATTGGACAATAGGAGAAATGATCTCTTTGTAAAAACGACTCTCTTAGATGTGGCACGGACACTTGGCATTCATATTCATTTAATTACCGAGTGCATTATTACTTTCAAAGCATTTTCCACCCTTCTAACGTAATGGCTTTTCGCTGATTCTCATGACATTTCCTTTCATAGGCGGCTGCACCTCCAGAAATTGCTCAGCTTGTTCTTGACAGCTCCAGTCTCTTTGCTCACATGCCTGATCAGACAAATCATCCGTGTCCTAATTGCCACACTATCATGCTGACACAACCTGGCCATACCACAGCACCAGTTACACTCACCTTTTTTACAGCATTATCTTTCCATCTCTGGTTGATGCTCTTTGAGTAAATCACTAAAAATGAAATGTGCCCGCTGGTAGCATCAAGTATATGCACATATCTGCTTTGCGTTAGCGGTCGGTTCACTAAAAGAATTATGCAAATCATGTAGCAGCACAAACATGGCCAGAAAAAGTGCATTGTGGTTTTCCCAATTCCCTATCTTGCAGGCTGGTTCGCAAATAAAAGTAGTATGATTTTCCAAAGACAGTCGTTGTTGGGTTTTAGAATCATTTCATCGATCGTCAGTTTATAAGCAATGCCCAGTGGTCATGCTATCATCAGTATTGGGGTTTCTGTAGACAGTATTTAGGCAAACCAGTCTGTTAGCTGCTTTTAAATGCATTTCATAAAAGTGGGGTGAGGTAGAAGGTCTGCAAATGTAAACCATTTCTTCGACTAGACAGGAGACAAAAGATGAAGGTGTGTGATGGGGTGAAGATGAAGCATTCATAAAGGTTAAGCAATGATCCGTGACAAAAAGCTCTTTTCTGCATAGTTAAAGCTTGACATTGGTTAATGGAGGAACAAGGACAGGAAGAAACGTGCAGCTGGGGTTAGTTTCAGTGTCCCCATTTGTGAAACCAAAATTGGCTTTATGTTGCATAAAGACCATTTTGTTCCCATTGTAATATTGCAATATTGATTAACTTCAATTACAGCTTTGATATTATGAGTTCAGATTTATGTTTGATAGGGTCTTTTATGAATGCATGAATGCGTTATTCACATTTAAAAGCAGACTAAAGCTGATCAAATAAATTATTATTTTAAGCAATCATACATGTGCCATTGACTCAAGTTTTTAATTAAGTGTACTGACTAACTGTAGTTAAGACACTCATATGATTTGTAGACATTGTTGCTCTCAGAACACTTGACGTGATGCCAAACTTAACTGGGTAAAGAAATCCCCATTCAAATCAAACAAAAGTTTGAATCCTCCACAGTTACCATAGCTACAGCAACCACTGTCTCCATTAGATATCCACTAAGGCCTCACCAAGGTCACAGAAATAAACAAAGCTCTCACATAAAATTGTTCTGATTACTCAGTGATGATAAACTCCGAATAGCAGCTTGGACTTTTTCTTATAGTGTGGTGATTAAACCTCTGTGACATACATGTTCGTGCTTTGTATATTGTAATCTACTGAGCAATTATGGCTTTTATATTCAGCTAATTTATTACACGTTGGTAAGGGTGAATGTATATGTCCATGTGTTGGGGGGCTGGTACCGGAATGGTGCCATAATGACCTTTTCCTTGCCACTTTTAGTGTTGTGACCTGTCTGTGCTCATTAAAATTAGTGTAACGGATCATTCCCCCTAATTGTTTTTGTTGACAAATTAGCCCACAGACTCAAGGCTTTCACAGAGCCCGCAGCTGAGTTCCAGCTAATGAGAGATCCACAGTATATGACTGTTTCACTATTGTGTGTGTGTGTGTGTGTGAGAAAGAGAGAAAGAGAGAAAGAGAGAGAGAGAGAGAGAGAGAGAGAGAGAGAGTTTCTCTGTTGCAAAGTCTAGTAAGCTGCCTATGGACACAGCATGTTAAAACATCATACAGCAGATGTGCTTCTCTGACACAAAGGCTGTTCCATAGGAAAGGCATTTTAATTATGTTGCCTTCTAAGATGTCATTATGCTTTGAGTATTACACCGTTAGCCTAGCAACATACCAACATGTTTCTATGAGTAAATTGCAGTCTCCCACATGGAACACTATTGCCATGGTTTGTGGCCTATGTAGGCAACTAACTAGTGTTTGGGACAGAGCTTCTATCTCTTGTTAATTGTACTAAAATAAAACACAGGTTGTTTCTGTTTATTTGTTTGTGTAGACGTGGCATTCTTCAGATTCTAGAATCATTGGTATTCAAAGCAGGAAGCTGTGTGTTTTTTCCATCCTTCAACCTTGCCCTCACTCCACTATACGCATGAAGTCACTCTGTCTTTCTCTCTTTTACATCCACCTGTTCTATGGTCCAGTGGAGGGCTGTGAATGCTATCAGGGGAGAGTGTGGTGCGGTGCAGCCTGCCTGGCTCTAGTCCATCACGTGTGCACTCAGGCTACTTTCCAAGCCCGCCAGAGCCGTGCGGCAGTGTATCGGGGGCCCAGCTGCAGACCCAACTGCCGCATTACAGCATGACGGATGGCTTCATATCAGGTGTTTAAACCGAGTGGCCGCTCCATCTGCTGAAGGATTTGGGAAGTCTGGAGTTCCCGAGTGATGAATGGCGAGAAGTGGTGCTGCCAATCAGCTCCCTCTTTGGCAGTGTTGCCTCTCCGCTCTCTCTTTTATATCCTCAACCAGAAACCACTGTCTCCTCCATAACAACCACTGTTTTTTAGTTTCTCTTTTTCTGTATTTTTAAAACCCTGTTTTTTCTGTCTAACAGCAAAAAAAGTCCTATGGTAAGTTTAATAGTAGAGCGTGGGAAGTCTCCTGACACCAACAGTCAGTTGGAGAGTCTGATGTGCACATGAATCCTCTGCAAAGCTCATTTTGTCTCAACGGCTACTGTGCATAGCCACCATCACATTAGAGTCAGCCAGGGCTAGTTTTGCCTTACACACTTGTATTGAATTACCATTTATGTTCTTAGCAGACACTTTCTTAAGTACTGCCCTCAGAATCACACTTAATGTAGATGGAAGTACTACCAGAACTAGTTAAATGTGTGCCTCTTAAGGTTAATATGAAATTAAAGTTTGCTGTATATACTTATTGTTGTCCATGATTCATCTGTGCCTATTAGTCAATATTGTAAATTTTATGTAACCTCAAAATGTCACTACTGGTTCTGACATGAACTAACTACTGTCATTTTCTTTTGCTGCCACCATCAGTCCCTCTTATTTTGACTTTACCTCCACTCTCCTCCAATCACGTGGCTCCAATCTAGTTAGAAAAGTCAAATTTGGCTGGTTAGCATGGCCCCATTAGCTCCTGCTGGAAGGTGCTGTAATTTTTATTTGTCGGGGTGGCCCCATGCCATCCACTGAGACAAAGCTGCCACTGAGACAAAACTTTATCTAGGTACTAGGGAGGTAGTCCTCCATGATTACATTTTTTTTCGCAATCCAGTCATACAAATATAAATTACAGTAGTAAAATAGGCTGTTAACACTGTTAATGCTGACTTTACGTTCTGCTCCTGTTGCAAATCTCATAACATTTCTCTTTTCTGTTTATGTGAATGAGGCAGGCCAAGCCTGTAAACACGAGCTTGAAAAGCTCCCTTGTTAGAAAATGTTCCGATTATTCATTGATATCACTATTCGCTGCGGTGATACATTTTTTATGTTGATGTCTTCTCCTGATGCACACAAATACTCTTGTTCCAACAGTGGACCTGTTCCAGCTACCTTAACTAATCTTTGTCTAACATGTGTGTTTGCATGCACCGAGTGTCCTCATATGTACTGTATGCCAGAGTGTGTGTGCACAGTTGTTTATGCTTTCTCTCTGTAGCTTCTTAATTTGCCTGCTTTTACAGACAGTAAGCTTTTCATGATGTGTGGGAAATCCATTTGACTGAGAGCACTTCCAGTTGTTGAAACAAGACAGGTCTGAGCAAATCAATACACTGTCTTCTTATGGCACAACAACAGGGACATATTTCAAAGAGCACGGTTCAAAGGGAGTGTAGGGTTGTGTGTGCGAGTAGCGTATGTGTGTTTATATATCTGTGACTGACAGGCAGGGCAACGTTACACTTCATATGTCTTGTCTGTCAACTTTTATTGCCGATGGGAGTGAGGCTGGTGGAAGGCGGAGAGATGTGTTTTTCACATGTGCACACTTCAAAAGGCATTGTACAGAGTCCAGCACCCAGAGGACCCCACTGATCCCCACAAACTCTAGCATTGAGAGACTTATATATCTGCCACTCTGGACTGATCTGTCTTACAATATACTCATGGGGTATAACTGTACTGTCTTGCTTTTCTTCCTTATTTTCATTTACACAAAAAGAAGTCTTTTGGTTGATTTATCAGAGGAATTGTCTGAGGGAGTTTAAAAAGCAGTAAATGTAACAACAGGAACAGTGTGATTTATTGATTTGTGTCAGGGTGGAGAAAAGGTAAGGTGTAAAAACTCATTCAGTAATATATGGCCTTCTGACAGGAACTTGGTTGGAGAATTAGGCAGAGCTTTGGAGAACAGCCCATTAATTACATTATCGAAGTGGTATAAACGTTGTGGAAGCGTTTGCCAATTTCTTCCTACTTTGATTTTTCCATTAATTCTCAGGAAAAGGGAGTTGACACAACATTTCAATGCAATATTATTCCAAGTGAATTGTGGGCTTGTCCTGCACCACTGCAGATCTGTGCTTTGTGCAGTGTTGTTGGTAGCTTAAAAATACTGAATCCTCTTCAATAACAAGTCTGTTTCAGTTGCTCTGCAATTTTGGCAAGATCCAGATGAGTGTGGTGCAATTGGCCAAATGGAGTACTTCTTTAAACAATTTACAAATTTTGTCAACACACCCCATTAGTAACAGTTTATTTTGCTCTTTTAGAGCTCCCAGACAGTGGCTATATTGTGTGTGTGTTTGCATGTGTACCACAGGTGGCTGACCGGTAGGTGAGGAAATGCAGGAAGTCTGTGTGGCCGTCTGTGTGTCAGTCCCAGCATGTTTTTCCCTCAGCTGAGGCGAGGTATCCTGTCTGTGTGCGGCCCGTCGCCCAGGGCAGCCAACATTCAGGAACCCCAGCGGCAAAAACAGTACTGTGTGTTTCCTGGACTCTTGTGCTGTTATCAGTGGACACGACACCCGCTCATGCCCCTGCAGGTTTCCTAAACCGCCATCCTTTTGCCTCCGGTGTCAAGATGTTGTCCTGTGATTACCACAAGAAGTGTTTCTCTAACACACACTGGGCACAAACAGATTGCATTGAGTCCTTGTGATAACAGAGAGTAGGGTCTGTTTGTGCTGATTTGACACGAGTGTTTCATTTCAGCCAGCATCTCATAGACTCCTAAATTGAGAGGTGTCTCACAGAGTTGTCTTTGGCTGAAAGGAACAAAGAGTGTGACCTGCACCTCAAGGACTATGATGAGAGAAGTTATGTCAGAGAGGACTACACAGAAAGGATGGGCCAGGTAACTGGGGCCAGTGTGAGAGAGACCTGGGTCAGTTTTTTATCTGACCATATATTGTTTGTTGATCTAAACATTTGCAGTGTCCCCAGCATTATCTACCTGGCTGACGTAGAGGAGCCTTTGTCAAAATTGTGAGAGTGACTTATAGTGACTTATGGAAGCAATTGTGTAGACAAGAAATAGTTTTGGAAGCATTATATAGAATGTGTTGTGCAATTACACAAATAATTTTTTCATTTAAGCACCTGAAACATGAAAAAAACATTAACACAAGCATAAGACATATTTTGGGATGCAGCCAAAATAATATTGCCAGAATGATTTCATAATCATGATCTTGTTACAAATCCTTAGTGTAAAATAAACTCGTCTGTAATATACATAATATCTCACTTACTTACAAATTGTACTCAGCATACAATTTATGGGTCGAGATGGGGTTAAAAGCTAGGATGGAGAGAGGGAGTCTGCAACGCATTAACTTCATGAACGGCGTCTGTGTGTGAAAGAGGCTGTTATCATCGGGCTGTAAACGACGCTTCTGCTTTTCCTGGCTCTGCGGGTTGAGATGAAGTCCAGATGGTAGGGGAAGTGTTTGCCTTGAGTCACTGCAGGCTGAGAGAGAGAGAGAGAGAGAGAGAGAGAGAGAGAGAGAGAGAGAGAGCAAAGCATTAAAGCACCACAACTACCCATCCCTGTTATCCTGACTGCCCTCTTCTCACACAACCTCAGTTCGCCTTCTCTATCTAAAGTTTATTCCTTACCCACAAACCTGTAAGCATGCATGTCCAGATGCCTGTTATCTCAATCTCCGCCCACCTCTAGAAAAGGCTCCGCCCACTCTGCACCTGGGTTTCCCGCCGAAGCTCGCCGACTAGAGGCAAAGTACCACAGCTTCTCCAAGCAGCCGGTCGGACGTTTGAGCTTCTTCGGAAAAACCAGTCTTTATCACAAATTGTCAATTCGTTTAATATTTCTGACTATTCCAGCGCTCTAGGATCAAACATTTATTTTGTTTCTTATTCGTTTACTCGGACAGTTTAAGGGAAACGCAGCGGTAGATGAGCTGAGCTCGAGAGACACAGCATCCTCTTGTCAGGTTGAGATTCATCCGAGCCTTGAGCTCGCTGCCCTTCAGCAGACGGGAGTGTTTCTAGAGCTGTGCACTGGAGTTTGACGGACTAAATTTCTTCTTTTTGGAGATACACACAAAGGACTGACAAATCCTTAATATACTGATTCGATCACAGTCGCAGACAGGAAATTAATTTTTCTCACACAACGCCGTTACGCATGGTGGGAATTTCTACCTCTTTTCAGTGTAAGTCGTTCGGTTACTATCTTCATTTTTTCTCGTGATCTTAGATGTATTTTACTTTGTAGTCTGCGCACTTTAGACGTGTTTAGTTATTTAATAAGGATGCTTTATGACACGTTTGGGAGAATGACAAACTATCTGTTCTTTCGCAAAACTGTAAATAATTTAATTTGCCCATTGCTTAATATAGCATTAACACTTATCGCATTAGCAGCAAAAATAGCCAATAATATGTAATAAACAATCTTCTGAAACGGTAATACGTACAGTTGTCACATTAACCATAGTAAGTTAATTTTGGTAGTCGTTTATTTCTGTATCTAAATCTACGTTGAACAGTCGCGACTATTTAACTTATCAATTTGTAAACAATGAAAATTAAACCCGCATTCAGAGCGAGATTTTACTGCATATCTTCGCTTATTAAATTTATCAGGGTTATTAAATCATGTAAAATCATTCTCTTTCAATTATTTATGTTTTATTCAATATTTTTTCTCTTTAGCTAAAGAAAACGATGGTGACAGATGCATAACGGCGTTTTTCGCTGGGGATTTTAATACTATCAGAGTGAGATTTGTTTCTGTGAATTTCGTGGATGTACCTTATCTAACTGCGGTTAGTCTTATGTCTCACATGTTGAGTAAAATTATTGTCTTAGTTTCATAGCCTTGCACATCCAAAACATCACGTCTTAAAGTACAGTTTTTAAGTAATGCAACTTCTTGGCTTATATAGTATTCGGTATTATTTTAACATAAAATGTAGAATTACTATACATACATTTTATTTAAAAGTTATGAAATAAGTGTAGTCATGGTTAAAAGGTGAAACATGAACTGGCAATTTGAATGAGTTTACTATCTCAGGCGAACACAGTAACGGACCGATAATATGCACGGAAATTGTTGTAGTTTAGATTATAAGATATATGTTACAAACACAGATAAACTTTTTCTGTGAGGTTGGCAAAAATTGTGACAGCTGTGACAACGATGTATTGAGAGAAGGTGTGTGACAGTTGTCACATCGCAGTTGATTCAGTAAATCCTTTGACAACTGTGACATAAAAAATTATTAAAACGATGTTTATGACAGTGACGTCACAGGGGATAAAGACGCGATTAAAAATTGTGACATCTCAGTTAAGATACGTTTGACATCGCGGTGGATTGAGAAGATGCTTTTGACATTTGTGACATCATTGATGGATTGAAAAGATTGGGTTTCAAAAGCTTTTTCAAAAGCTGCTGCCACAATTGTCAAACGCATCTTCTTAATCCATCATGATGTTTATTCACCGCTCTTAACTCTCAAGTTTTCTCGTGACAGAAGAGTTAAGTCTTTAAAGTTTCAAATGAGCCTTTTTCTTTTTGCTGGGAACAGTCGAAATTAAATGGTAGCTTTTTATTTCTCTTGCTCTAAGTGGCAGTCAGTGTGTGTTTTAGAGACAACAAACCCTGTGGGATTTTGGAGAACTTCTGTTTTCTGTCGAAAGATACTCGTTCTCACCGCTTGTGTCCAGAAAGTACTGTCTGTGTCACATTAATGCAGTTTATTATGATCAGTCATAGTTGTCTCAAACACTAACATACTCATAAGCAGATGTACTTATTTTTAGAAAGGCACCTTTATTTTTATTACTATAGTGCAGATCTGTTTTTAATATGATATTTGAATTGCACAAATACTGTGTATATTAGCAAAAACTAATAGTGTCTTGTTTGTCTCAAACTCATAAAATGGAAGCAAACGCCATACTCATCAGCAGTAACCAGCAGGTTCGTAATAACCACTGAACTATGAAACTATGACCTGCCATTATCTCCTTAAGGTCTTTGTCCACTGCTCCTGTAAACATAAGATTTAAACCAAGGGACAGTGCAGGTAGTGAGTGTACCTTGATTAAAGGCAAACATGGTGTATGGCGGCTGAAGGTGAGGGTTTGGTAAGCGATAAGCACCGTGTGTATGTGTGAGGCCAGCATTAGCTGTCAGCAGCATCCTCTGGCTGAGGCCATCTGCACAGCCACCAGCCTGCCTGCCTCACACCTGTTTCCCTTTCTCCTCTCCCACTGGCCTCACGTAGGTCAAACGCATGAAACCAGACACTGACATAGCATAATGAAGAGATGACTCGGCTGCCCACACCATCACACACAGCTGTGTGTGAGGAAGAGATATGGAAATGCTCATCCATTATTTTCAAGCATACCAGAGAAGGTGTTAGAATTTTTCATTTTATTTATTTCCCATCATAGGATGTTTACCCATATGCTCCCCGCTTTCATGTTAATGAAAATATTCTGTCTGTTACAAAGATGGTCTATAAATTTGTATTCTCATTTTAGGTCATGCATCACTGGAAATTAACCCTGACACGCTAATACATGCGCAGGGGAAAATATGAGTCTGTTTGTGTCACATTCATGAAAGAGAAACGTCACATGTTTATAATGGCAAATGTGTTTCTCATTTACCTGATACGCAGAGCAGCGTAAAAACATTTGCAGTTAAGTGCTTATTGTGTATTTTAAATGATGAACAGCAGACGTTCTGGCCGAAAGCCAGGTTTGTTATCATGGCAGTATGTAACTCATTTTATTAGTGATGTCATTAACCCCATACATAAACTGGCAGATATTCTCACCAGACTCTTAAAACCCAGCATGTCTTTATGATTTTTCTTTTTGCAAAAAGCATGACAACAGGGATACAGAAACGCATAGGCTACTGTTAATTTTGCACTAGGCAACCATTTGCTTGTTTGCTTGAAAATGTATAGACCGACAGACCATATAATTTTTCATGCATGAACAAAAACTATAATAACAAAAGGGAAGAAAAACGAGCAGGCTCAGTTACATGACATAAGCCAAGTGCATTATATGTACTCTTAATGATTGCATTTCAACTCTTCAGGGAAACATTCTTAAAATTACACATTTGTGTTATTTTAATCTCTTTCCATTAAGCTATACCATGTATGAGGCTCTTTATATTTATTGAGGGCTACTGTTGAACTTGCTGACACAGTCAGTCTTTGGCTATAAATAAGCAATGTGAGTTTTTGGGCTTTGTTGGGGGAAAAAGACCCTTGTTTGCGAAGGCTGTAGATTTGACTTAGCGGAGTCTCGGAGAGTCGGCTGAATGATTGGGATTGCTGCCCTCTCTCAGAATCCGTGCTTTAGATCAATAGGGGGCATAATGGCTTCAAATTTTTCAACGAGGGAAATTTAGCGCATGGATATTGGATTTCATAAAGCATGCAAGTATAATGTGAGAGTAAAGGATGAGTGGTTTTTATTGTATAAATAAAAAAGCTAATATAATGTGGAAGGGGTGTGTGTAAGAATTTACACTGGACCTTTTTTTAGCCAAGACTGTATTTTAGCAATTGAAATGTGAAGCTGGTTAATATTTTTCATTATTAAATAGTTAAGATTAAATATGCAATCATTATAAAGAATATAGTCAGATATTGATGTTAGGCAAATTACTTTGTGCCATGCAAATGCCATGGTTAAGATCCTAGAAACTGGTGAGTTTGTGTTGTCTACAACAATAAAAGGATTTCTGTGATGTTGACAAGCATGGTTTAATCTGAAGTTTCTAAGGATTTAAGGGTCCATCTAAACCTTAAAAGTCATTGTGGTCCAGACCAGGGTTAACTAAATAAACCGCTTCTCCAGCTGACAGGTGTCCAGGCAGCACAGCCTTGCTCACTATCTGTCTTACTGTCTCTCTCTCTCTCTCTCTCTCTCTCTCTCTTAAGATCCACTTGCCAATTAACATCTGTTTTTCTGCCTCTAACTCCAACACACTTCTTTACATTCACATCCATCAGCCACACACACACACAGAGTCATGCACACCCTAAACTACCTCTCTGTCTTCGGTCTCGCTCTCACTTTGCCTGCTCACTCTCTCTCTCTTTCTACCTCTGTTTATTTTCCTGCTTCCATCTGGACTAGGCTGATATTGTAATCGCCCTAATGCACATTGCCTTCCCCTTAGACACACACACAATGTGCCATCCTGACAAGCCCCTTTATATTTCAGATAAGCTGGGGATGTGTGTTTAATGAATACAAAGCCTCGGTGTGTCGCCGTGCACTCTGCCAGAAGGTAATCTTATTGAATAGGTGCTTTTCAGCGATGCAGAAGGCGATAGCGGCTCAGGAGTGAAGATGTAACCTGTTATCTTGCGCCTCCTCTATTTTCCCGTCACAGAATTTACATTTAAAGATTAGCTGTAAAAGGGTAAAAGATTCAGGGTGGTGAAGGTGTCAGGATGAGTGTGTGTGTGTGTGCGTGTGTGTTGGGGGGATGGGGAGGTTGAAGGGGAAAGGAACGTGACTTTAGCAGGAAGAAGTGAAGGAGACAAAAAAAAACAGAGTCTGTCATACAGGCTGTATCTGGCCTGCGTTTCAGCCTTGCGGCTGCACTATCTCTCTCCAGACCGACTCTCTGCTCCCTGGGAACAGAGATTAGCACATTGTTATCTGTAATTGGGTTTTGTCTGTGGATCCAGGGGCTGCTTTCGCCAAGGAGAAGGTGAGAATGGCACATGAGCAACATTAAGTATTGGCATATCAGTGTAAAGGCATGATTGATGGAGAATATGGAGTGTGTAATGGCTTCATTAGAGTTTACTTCTCTTTATGAGGTAACAATTGCTCAGGGATGGACTCAGCCTTTGCAAGAAGTCTATAAAACTCCTCCATAAAATGGGGGTTTTGTGCTTGTGCAACAGTCAATAACGAAGTGCAAAAGAGACATCAGAAACGTCTTTTTGAATTTTGAATGAAATCTTTTTGTTTACTTTATAGTTAGTGGTGAGAAATCTGATCAAAATCCTATATCACAGAAGGCCTATAAGAATTTTTTATATTGCAGTAAAATACAGTATATCATGATTTTTGCAGTTATTTATGCAGGAAATTTAACAAAACAATGTCTTAGTTAATTATAAATAAAATGTATTTCTTTTCACTCTTTACCTTAATGGATGCAAACCAAAAGATACAATTCATATCATATGAATAAATCTGGCATAAGTGCAAAAACAGCATCATGTTCTGTAATATTTGACTTAGCAACCATAACCAGCTAAACATTTTTTGTGCTTTGGCCATGTCCTGCTCTGTATTTTTATTTAACCTTAGCTTACTTTCCCGTTGCTCTCAAATAAAAATAATGTAAAATAGTGCTCCCTTCTGCTAACTAAATATATCTACAACATTAAACATTATAGCAAAATCTTCACTGGCTGACATTTAGATTTATGCATTTAGCAGACGCGTTTATCCAAGAAACTTACAGTGCATTGAAGATACACATTTAATCAATATGTGTGTTCCATTGCAAAGGTTCTACCGTACACTATCATACACCATCATACTATCCAGCCGTGTGCATCTTACAGCATGTAACACAGATGCACTAAAGACAAATACCTTTTTTCGTAATTTATGAGATCGTAGTGGGAATCTGTCAGCCATATATGTTCAGTCACTATTGTTTGATTCATGGGCCACTCACTCTCATTAATTTTGATTTATGGATTCTGATATGTATTTATGAAAAGGGCACCCACTCGAGTGCTGCCTCTGTGGCCCAGTAAAGAGAAGTGTAATTAAGATTTGTTTTGAGCCTAGAGGCTCGACTTCTTCAAGAGCTATGGATCAATAGGCAGAGACAGCAGACCCCTGTGTGTTCACTACACATATTGACATGCTCAGTCAATTAGAGCTCCTGAGAAGAGGAGAAAGCAAGCAAGCAGAAAGACGGAGAGAACAAGATGGATTGGAAGGATTGTACCCGTGACTCACACAGTTGGAATAAATGAAAAATAAGGTAGTATGCAATTGTGTAACGCAGTGATTTTCCAAAGCACACAATGCCATATGGCGTGCATTCATTATAAAGTCTATAGATTCTTACACTGCTAGAGAAAATAACACCTGGTATTCTTCATAAGCCGAGTATACAGACTATTTCAAAAAGCATTTGTGTGTGTGTGTGTGTTTTTCTTGTCTCTGAATTAGTTTAAATTGTATTGAGGCTATAGTTTAGGCTTCCTGTTGTTGGCAGTTAGTGTCACAGACACTGTGGTGGGACAATAGCTCTGTGGTGTAGCACACTAGAAGATTGTGTTGTAGCTGAACGATCAGCAGGTGCTGCCGAGATAAACGCTCAGTGTCAATTATTTCTAGAAGAGGTGATTCATAAGATTGGGCTAAAGTGTAGAAGTGGAGGAAGACAGAAGGGGGGAGGGCAGGTAAAGAGAATCGCAGGCCAGGGTGGATGAACCTCTCGTTTTCAATGCGGCTTCGCATAAAAGAGTCATTTTGTTAAACGTCCGTTGCATCTAAGCTTTTGTTACCGGTGAATAAAGGGGGCACCCCTGGTGCATTAAAAGTGTTTGTAGCCGTAGAACGAACAGAGAATTGTGCTGAATTACTTGACATTATCTCCCCATGTTACCATCATCACCACTGGAAAGACTAAAGGAGCCATTTTAACACAAAAGTCTAAATATACACATATATGAACACTGAAAACACAAGACGATATTGCAGTGATTACTCAATCGCTTTACTCAAACTTTTTTTTATGATAAATTACAAGACAGTGTACTTTTCTGATTAATAGGACATCATTGAAAAGAATCCTCAGTTCT
>JAZGTK010009090.1:0-17592 GCA_036877625.1 Ambastaia sidthimunki | reverse complement strand
ATCCATCATAAAAAGAACTGTTCATGCTATAGAGACTTGCCTCACGGCAACCGCGTATGGTAAACTCCCTAAACGTCCTGATGTCATCAATGAGCAGGTTCATGAGCCGAAGCTTGTCTGAAAATCCCACCAGGATGTAGAGTCCAGTGGGGTGAAGGGCTATGCTGTAGGCCTCCTCCTGAAACTCCTTATACATCTCTAAAACACTGAAGCACACCAACACACAATCAGTCTACAGAAGCTGCTGAGAAACCTCATTGAGATAATGAGCAGCTTCAATCACTTACACCCAAGATACTGTACAATCATCAATATAGTTAAACAAGTTGATGAATAAAGCACATCAGCTTCTATTGAGCCTAAACGTACTTGGTTTGAAAGTTCCAGATGCGCACTGAGCGGTCCAGAGAGCAGGTGGCGATGAGAGGTTTGCGAATACAGGTGGATAAACCGGTGACAACACCAGAGTGGAATGAGTGAGACATGAAATCAAACTGAGCGTCACCCTGATGAAACAGAAAATAAAGAGTTGAACCGGACATGACAGGAGTTATTACTGATAAAGACCACATTGCTGGTCACCAGATGCTGAGCTACGCTGGTGTCCCTACCAGGATTCTTGACTAACTTAACCAGCTTCAGTAAAGCCACAATGGTGACTAGCCTCATCAGCAAGCCATTGCTGCTCCATCAACATGAACATCAGCAAACCAGCATAAACCAGTTTGAGAATCCATGCTGGTCTATGCTGCTTTTCACACAGATTAAACACAGTAAATCAACTATTACAGAATGATGTATTTTTTTGTCTGATTTCTCTTGCTGAACAATAGCAGGTGAAAAGGACAGCTTATAAACCAGAACTATTGTAAAGTTTACTGCAATAGTTTACTGCACCTTCTGCAGTTCAGCTAGGGAGAGAGTGAGGCTGTAGATCTGACCACGGTCTGTGGTGGCAACCAGAGTATCTTCAGATGGGCTGATGCACAGAGTGCTGATTTCCTGCTGCTCTGCTGAACTGCTTTCATTACCGAACGGCTCTGAAGGAATCTGGAGAAGAGAAGCGTGAGCTGTTTCGGGATCAGCCCTGCTTGACCATGTACAATATCTTTATAATCAGAGAAACAGCCATAGCACTGATCTCACTGCCATCAAAACTACCATCTTCAAAAAACACGTTTGCCCAAACCATGTAGCTTTTAAGAGCAAACACAAACATATACACATGTGACAAAAGGAAGATGCATTTGTAAAATAAAGTGTATAATGATAAGAATTGGTCCTACTGTAGTAAGTTCAGGGAAGTTCAGATGGTATGAGGATTACCATACCAGTTTAGATTATTTACATTTTTAAATATATGAATGTATGAAATATATACTCCAAAAAGTTGACTAGGTAGTTACTAAGGTTGTCTGGGCACATAATTGCTGTAATCAAGGCTACCTGAATTTTAGGATCTTAACAATAAATTACATAGATTAAAACTCTTATTAAATGACAATGAATGAGTGGAACATTCACAATCCCTAATCTTGACACTGTTGAGAAGATGTGAATGGGTAAAGTTTATCATGGCACCTTTATCTCTTTGGTCTTCTTGTATTGGTCCTTCTCCTCCATTTTCTCAAACAAACACACAGTTCCACGACCAGCGGAGCAGACAAAACCTTTAGAATAGCCTACAATCGCTGTCACCCGTGGCAATACGGAAGTTGCAGAGGATATTGGCAGTGTCTCATCTGATTCTTTGTTTTCAGCCTGTCTAATGAAAGATAAAAAACAACAGCATGAATTAAAACCAACATTCAAAAACACTTGTTATTATTAAATGAGATTATAGTACATAGAACATTGCATCAAGAACTTGAGATAATGGAATTCAAATGAAATTGGAATTGCAGTTATATAATCACAATACACAGTTTAAACACAATCACAGTTAAAGCAAGTCTCAATTATCAGACCATCATCAATGACTAACAATACACAATCATAACAATGATTTACAATACATTTCTTACAGTGTAGATCTCAGCTTATTCTACTAACCTCTCTATCTCCTGCGCAGTCAGTGCAGACGTGAGGTTCGTCTCCCAGCGCAGGCGACCTGACTCAAACAGCATCAGCTGACCCGTTTCTGTACCTGCAATCACCTGCTCTTTGGGCATCCAGGTGTGACACAGGAAGTTTTGGAAATCTGGTTTAAAGGTGCTGGCCTGTTTCAGGGTTTCTCCAGCGTAGCGGAATATCTTGAAGACCCCATTGCCGCTTAAACAGATCTGTGTGTTGTCCTGAGGATTGAAGCTGACCTGAGAATGGAAAAAGAAATGATATATGGAAAGTTAAATATGCTCTGTCAAAGATTTAGGAAAACCTGGTTAAACATCTAGCTTATACAACTTATCTAGGAAACACTGTAGTAGTATCATTTAATAAATCTATCAATTTTCAATTATTTTCATATATATATATTTATATATACACATTATTAATATTTTAATTTAAAAATTAAATGTAAATATCCTTGGATATTTTTCACTGTCATTTGTACAGCTGCTTTGCAACAATGTGCCATTGTGAAAAGCACTTTATAAATAAACTTGCATGTTAATATTTCACCTCTAAATCAAAATAAAAAAACATTTTGTATTCTTAAGTATAATTAAACAATATATCAGTCAGGGTTCATGCACTTTTAGAAAAATGAATTTCTATAATTTAATAAATAACTGACCACCACTTTCAAATTTGCAGAATAGAATAAAATATAAAATTCAGTTACATCAGAATCGTTTGCTTGGTCTGATAATTATAATGCTACAGAAATATTTATATCACATGAAGCCTATACATGTTTTCCATCAACATACACGCAATTATTTTTGTCAGCTAGAGGGTGCACAAAATTTGACGTAGGCGGCCGGCTCCAAAATTACTTGACAGTGACACATAAACTTACACTCAACCCAACACTCTCACAGTGATGTTACTGTACACATGGTTGTAAGTGTTCATATTCATTCTCTTTACCTGGGTGATGGTGCCACTACTGCTGGTCTTCACAGTGGCCATCACCTTCTGCTTTTCCCACAACCAGAGGAACAGAGTCCAGTCTGGCCCACCTGCCTGACCGATCAGATACTTGGAGTCAGGAGAGAAGGCCATGCAGACAAACTCATCCACGGGAGTCTCTCCTCCAGTCAACACTTTCCTCTTCCTGCTCTGCTCATGCTGCAGATCATACACAGTGATTGTGGCTTTCTCTCCGCATTCAGACACAGCCAAATAACGCCTGTTTGTACTGATGGCAAGAGCCTGCATGCCCTGACTTCTCTCTGTACCTGTGCCAACACAGACAGCGGAGAGTAATGTTAGTAAATCTTATCGTATAAGAAATAAAGTGACCCAGACTAGGTGATATAAATGACACTTTACATTTTTAAGACACTGTAAATAATAATAATAATAATAATAATAATAAAGCAATCATCGTGGGTGAAGCTCCTTTGACTGCATGTGCAAAAATATATTTTTTATTACGTAGCAGTGATTTTATAGTCCATATGGAAATGTACAAAAATGTCATTTAAATTATCATATACATGTTCCTGAAATAACCATTTCCACAATAACTTTACAGCTAAAATAATAAAAAAAGTCAATAGTCATAAGCCTAATTTAAATGTCAATATTGTGACTTAAATTAAATAAAGGTTTATGTATTCCTTATTTATTATGTATTCCTTTGCAATAAACACCTATACAGAGAGCTGCTTATGACACTGGTGAACATAATACAAAATAAAAATTATCATTTCAAATTATGTTTCTGCTATAAGACCTACTTTTTTATAAAAACTTCACTAGTCTTTAAAATTGTGCTTGACCATTTCAGTCAGTTTAAAAAGTCTAGCGTAATAAAACTACACAAAAACAACATATTACACTAGACATGTTTGAAAGAGAACAGTAATTTAGTGTTACCTTGTTTATCAGAGTTCAATGCAGATAATAAACCAAATGACTGATGCTTCCATTGAGCTGGTGTGAGCTTACAGTGTTGTCTTTCAAATATTCTTGTACTTTGACACATAAATGTTTATTTGCAAGCCAATTATAAAACTCAAAATTACAATAAAATTGTAATTATTTTTATGTATTTTAAGTTCTATGCATTTCTAAACGATGGCTTGCAAAGAATTCTTATCCCGTGACTTCCTCTACTGGACAAAACAAAGAACTACAGCCATCAGCTGTGGTTCATCTTTAAAAATGGACGTTATCTCCTCTTTTATTAAACATATTTTTTAAACATTCATGTTACCTCAGAATGTGCTGTCTTCAATATAAAAAAGGATTTAATACATATTACAGCAAACATGTTTTAAAAACATGTCTTATTGTCATGTCACAAAATGTAGAACTGTAGCCTACACATAAAAATGGTTGATTATTTATAATTTACTTTTAGTTTTGCTTTTATCAGACATTGATGGAACTTAGCATGTTACCTCGGATTGGGTGGTTTTCCACATATTAAAAGTATTTGTGAACTTGAACTTTCATTTACATATTAATCACAATACAGACATTGACAGCTTTCAGTAATTTTGTTCATTTACCATTTCATTTAATTTTTTAACATATATAATTGCTGTAGACCCACCTATTGCCCAATCCACAAAAAATGCATGCTTCTTTACAAGATGCATGAGCTCACTTAGTTTCATAGTCTTCACTTAGTTCCACATTTCTGCAATAATTAAAGACCTATAGAATCCACAGAAATGCCTCGCCCTGGTTTTATTGATGTTAAATGAAAAACCTTGCGATCTAATATCTTGATGCGTTACCCGAGAACCATTTGATCTATCATTGGTCAAGATTATCCCTAGATGATGCATGCAAAACTTTGTGCATTTCGTATGTATGACCTAGAAGAAGTTTTAAAAACTAGGTTTCTAAAAGAACTCAAAATAGTGGACAGGAAGTACAGTCGACTATGATAAATTTGGTGTTGTATAACTCAACATAAGCCAGTTGAGATTGTTTCATAAGATTGTTTGTTCAATCTAAGTCTCATGACAATAAGGCAAATTTATCAAGTTACAATTTTCGTCAATTTTGTAAACTCTGTAAGAACCTTCAGACAATGATTTTGCATTTTATAACAAAATTCAAAATGGCTCATTTTATAACAAAATTTAAAATGGCTCACCAGGAAACATTCTTGTTCCTTTAATCTGATATCAGAGGAATGAAGAATTTTGTTTCTAGAACTTATGAGTCAACAGTTATGAGCATTAACATGAGTAAAATTCTGGACAGTTGGTGGCGCAATAGAAGCCAATGGGGTGGTTACAAGGGTACTATAGTTGGTTGCTAGGGCGTGGCTATACGGTTGAAACGTCACCATTTGCTTGTTAAAATGAGCGATTTGATCCCCCAGCCCCCCACGTGGTCTCTACGACATTCTGATGCTGCGCTATGATGTCACAAATTCAGCACAATGTTAAGTTTTGTCCAGAAAAAGAAATATGCAAGAGAGTGGTGATGCACTCACAAGCACCACTAATAATAACAATTATTACAAGTTTCAGAGCTTCGCGCGTGAACCCCTGAAAATTCCTACGATTACAAAGGGTTTCTAATAATTATAATTAATTTAAAAAAAGATCCTACAAAAGTGTAACACAAACTATTGTAGCTGGCTTACCTGGGATAAACCGTTGGCATTTTTGATCGATGTTGTACCGCACACAGTTGTTTCCGGATGGAAATATGATTGTTTGTTCGTCAAGGTATAACACATTATTTCTCACTCCTGTCCGCAATCCAAATATGTAATGGGGCTGAGCCACTACCGTAGACATCTGGGGAAAATATTAGCAGTCTACTTTTATGTAGTAATAATTTTAAGCGCTTCTGGTTGTTGTAAGTCGCTAGGTAGTGTTTAGATGGCTTGGTATTGTGAAGCTGAATTGTTCATTAACATCCAGTCAAGGTTTACTGTAGCTATAGTAACAATAAGCCCTAAAGTGGACGAACGGGTCGTAAACCACAAGTTGACCACCCGATGGCGCCCTTACCACGCGTAATCGTAATCTCAATACAGATTTCTTCTATTTAGGAAATAGTTGTAAAACATAAGTCATGCATGTTTAAAGGCTGAGATGAAAAACTTCTAACCTGCTGTAGGATGTGTTTTTTATTCAGCTGGAGTAGTCGTTTTCTGACTGTGGTCCTGGTTTAGAGAAACTCTTCTCTAGTAGCGGAACCATTGTTTGTCGTTCTCTGTTTCCGTCTGGGCTGTATTAGAAAGCACACTGAAGAGAAACGGTGCAGTACGCACGTGAAGCTTGGACGCTGTAAGCCTTGGTTTTACTGTACTTATTTTTCTCAGTTCCTTCTTAATTCCTTTTCGCCATGGTAGAAGTAGACGAGGATCACCAGTTGGGGTTTGAATCCGAGGAAGATGATGACGAATTATCAGACAGCGAGGTAAGAATACATTTGGTAGTTTTACATTGCCTTCATTTTAAATTAAAAATGCATTTACTGAGCTTTGAAAAATAACGTTTGCCTAATTTTATACACGTTTGTATCATAATTTTTTTATTAGCTTCAAGAGGCCTTCGCTAACGGTTTGCTCAAGCCTGGATTAAATATTCCTGAGTATGAGCCGAAGAAGACAGTCAACAATGTGGTGGGTTAACCAAATGTTTCCAGTTTGCACACTGTTCCTATTTATTGACTTTTGTGTATATGCGTTTATATGCTTTTGTGTCACAAACCAAACCTTTCAGTTAAAGATAAGAGAGTTGTTAAGGAACAATAACCCAGAATGTTTGTTTTTCCGTTGCATCCAGGAAGGGCTGAAGAAATGCCTTGCGGAACTGAAGAAGAACCTGCCATGGGTTGAAAGGCTGGACCTCACCAACTTACCGGCTGTTGATATTGCTGCAAAAGCAGACGGCGGACTGGAACAGACGGGCGGGAGTGAAGACATCAATGCAGCGGACGACTTCCAAAGGGAGATGTATTTGTAAGTATTCACTTGATCATTTTGGACAAATATGTACCTTTACTCTTTTAGTAACAAACGTAATTATGGATGTGATGTTTTAACTGTGTATAAATATACCATGTTGTTATTGTGAACGTTAAAGAGGCCACTTTACGTTATTCATACTACTATGTATGACTTTATATCTTTCTTTTAATAACTAATAGAGGTGCAACAATATAGACAGATACTGTAGCGCATTGTGTTATGACCAATAACATATTATTGTTATGGTATATTATTATTATCATAATTATATATTATTAGACTAATATAATTATTTTTTTGTCTTTTTTATTGTTGCTGGTGTCATGGTTTATACTAAATCTTTAACTGAGAATGGTAGTAATAGGTCTTGCCAACGCTGACAATTAGACATATCTCTATGGTCACATATTTATATATTCCTAATGTTCATTGGTGTGTTTAGCTATCGCCAAGCCCAAGCATCGGTTTTAGAGGCCCTGCCAAAACTGCACAAGTTTAAGATTCCTACCAGGCGACCAGATGATTATTTTGCAGAGATGGCCAAGTCAGATCAGCACATGCAGAAGGTAAAACAGTCACAAAAAATATGGGATTTACATTGTAGAACTGAAATGTGAAGGTGCTAATGCTTTATATTTTGCTTCAAATCCATTTCCTTATCCAGTCATAATTCTCCCCATTTTTCTCCAGATTAGAAAAAAGCTTCTTCTAAAGCAAGCAGTCATTGAGAAGTCAGAAAGAGCCAAGAAGCTCAGAGAACAGAGGAAATATGGCAAAAAGGTCAGTTTTCCTGGTTTCTTTTCAGTGATTGTTTTTGAATATTGCTATTGTTTGTTGGAAATGGCATTGGCTTCAAATTATTGTCTTTACAGGTTCAAATGCAAATCATTCAGAAGAGGCAAAAAGAGAAGAAAGCAATGATGTCAGCAGTGAAGAAATATCAGAAAGGTAACTTTTCATTTGACACACGTAGGGCTGTTCAAAACATGTAGGGAATGCATCAAAAGAAATAGACTTGAGATCTTAAAAACACAGAGCTCAGGGTGCAAGACAGGTCGCCATGGTAAAAGATGGCTGTCTTGTGCATACTTAAATATACTCACAAAAAATAATGTGTTTGTGTGAGAGGCTCATAATGTGTTTTCACTGTCAATTATTTTTATAACATTAGTCCAAGTTGTGTTATTCCCTAATCTCCCTAATAGTAATGAGTGATTGAAGTATTGAGTGATTGTGTCCCACAGGAATGACAGATAAGCTGGACTTCCTAGAAGGAGATCAAGATGAGGGGAAGAAAGGAGCATCAGCACCCAAAGCACATATGAACAAAAAAGGGTGTGTGGCTATATCAGTTTCTTCATTCAGTCTAGTCAATTTAAATATGAGTTAAAATAATGCTTTATGGATAAAATATTTCTATAAGTTAGTTTGAGCTGTGTTCTGCTTCTGACTGCTTCTCAGTTTTCCTGATTGTTTTTGTGTCAGAATAATGCTGCTCGGATTAGGTGACCAATTATATCACAGTTTTATTCTATAAAACGAGCGAAAAGCGCAACATTGTTAATCTTCTCCAGCAATTAATATTGAAATACAGTTTAACTACTTTAATGCACAGGAATGTTCTGGTAATCTTAAATGTTTTGTCTTGATCTGTCTTCAGTCCTAATGCAAAAAGGAAATACAAAGACAAAAAGTTTGGTTTTGGCGGCAAAAAGAAAGGCAGCAAATGGAACACCAAAGACAGTCACGACGACGTATCGGGATTCAAAAGCAAAGTGGCTCATGGGAAAGGTGGCCGGAAATTTGGCAAGGGAGGAAAGACTAATGTAAGTGTTTTTTCATCTGTTTTAATCTCATTTTAAACTCCTTTAGAAAAACCTTTTCCTCACATTTATTTTCCACCTTTCCTCTGCTCAGAAACGGCCAGGGAAAGAGGCACGGAGAAAAATGAAGTCACGCAAATGAGCTGTATCCTCTTATCAGTCCCTCTGACGGAAATGGATTGTGCCATTAAAAGACTTTTTTGTCTACTCTTTCTTATCACTAAGGCCTCTGTGATGTTATGGCTTCATGTTATTTTTACCCCAACCCGAATTCTTTAGATTTTAAAGGACATCTCAATGTTGACCAAGCAAGAATATTTTAGAGGGTTTAGGTTTTTTACTTAAAGCAGACTTTTACTTAAAGACTAACAGAATGGTGCCACTGCAATTATAGACATTTAGCACAAACATTTGTTTGAATTTATTATGCCAAAAAGAGTTTAGTGCACCTTTAAGTGTTTGTTATTAATGCAAAGAGTCTGAAATAACTGTAAAGAGAAAATGCTAAACTAAATCAGTCCGTTAATTGGTTTGTTACATTGTTAATTGGTTTGTTACAAATGCAAACATTGGTCATGTTTGCATTTGCAGTGGGAATAAATGTAATGCTTAACTGCCTTTGTTTGTATACAGATTTGAAGTTGACACTGAATCTTGAGTTTTAAATTTCACTCTGCCAGAGGTGGACATTAATTGTCATGTGATTGTAATTAGTTTATCCACTCTGGCTGTTTGGAGCATTCTGACAGTGTAGTTTAAATGCTGTCTGAGCAATTAAAGCAAGTGTGAACAGGACAGTACTTGTGTGAATCTGAGTAACAAAGGGCAAAAGTGTTAATGGAGAATACTGAGATGAATGGAGGGTAGCATTGAGAGTAGTTTTAATTAAAGATACAGAAAACAAAAACATTGGACTAGATGTTCATTTATTAAAGGCTTATAAAAGAACCAGGATCTTATATTACATTTGCCATGTTTGCAAAACCTGAACTATTGGCAATATGAAACAACACACATAACTTATAACTTTATCCAACATACTTTTTAGCCTAATCTGTTGGAATTATAGAGAACTGATATCATAATTGATTCTGTGCTTACTGGTAGTTTAAAAAACAGTTGCCTTAACTGGAACCATAAAACAACATTGTTTTAAATTGTATTAGAATTGAAAACCCATTGGTACAACATAACTGTAATGTTGTGAACACTGTACAGCTGCTATTAGAAAGAATCTGGGGAACTCTTGGGTTTATGCATGTATAGCACTGAAGACAAATGCTGTCATCAGTTTGAAAGGAACTGAATATCTTGCTTGCTCATGGTGTGTTCTTAGAAGAAAGACCATCAACAGCTACAACATCTGGTTCCTGGGTACCACAAACATGACTTTCTGCATTGCAAACAGAACAGACAATTCAAAGTTATATGGAAGAAATCATTACTTTTCTGTCCAAACATTAAAAATTATGTAATGCATTGTCACAAAACTAAAATTGCAATTCACATCATATAAGAAAATATGTTGTATGTAAAGCTATACCTTAATTTGTAATTACAGAATATATAATGGTAAAGCAATACTACTGAGTACAGGCATAATTTAACTTAAGGACCACGGATTATCAAATCCTCGCCTTATAATCAGTAAAATCAACAGTGTAATTAATGTTGCTGTTTTACACCTGATGTATGTTCAGCCAGAGGAGATATTGTAGATGTTTCCTGATGTCCATTAACGTGCGGTTGCAGCTGGTGAGCAGATCTTTGCCCGTACTCCTCTCTCAGGACTGGATATGTGGGGTATTGACTGTAATATGGCATATGGAGCTGCAAAAAAACAAAATACAAATTTAGCAGGAGGTGCGCATCGACCTAAACTTTAAAATAATAGCTATGTCCCAATTTGCTTTAACTATACTCTAAAAGTATGTACTGTTTTTATTATGGGAAAGTGTGTGCAAGTACTGGGACATAATAAAGTGTAATGCGCATAAGTGGCTGTTGTTGCCTAGACAACATTGTAATTGTTAACAATTATATCAATATATATTCAGTATAGTGTCAACGTCTAACACGCTGTGGGTAATATCAGCCATTAGAGTGCATGGGTCTGCACTTCAGCGGAAATAGTACAACCATCTTAGAATACTTAAGATAGTCATTTCAATATATTAGAATTTGGGACATTCTGATTTTAATTTGGAATAGCATTTTGGATGGATAGTATGCAAACTGGGATGCAGGGAATGTTTATAAACATGGTCTTTCTGTTGATTTACACTCTAGGAAAGGAAATAGTTCATCCATCAACTGTAGCCTAATAGTACAACTGTGTAATCTGTTAAATTATGAAAGTAACGTTTTAGGAAAAAGACATTTTCTCAGTTAAAACAGACATATAACAGAAATATCATTCAGGCCAATTTTAAACTTTTTTAACATTTATCAATATAAATAGTGGCATTGATAAAGTACAGATGGGAAAATAAAATCTGGATGAACATAAGATTAAAATATGTCAGCATGACGCTATAAAGCCAGCATAAAGTTTAAGTTTGTGGAAATATGAGCATATATGAATATGAGAATTATATAGAGTAGGTCTGATTTTTACAGGTGAAGTTGGACTTAAAATTGTTGCCTTTGTCCCAGTAATAACGCACCAATGTCTGAATGTTACCTGAGATTCATGAGCCTCCAGTGGACGAGGTTGGGCAAGAAAGCCGATGTGTTCTCTAAAGGGAGCTGGTGCAGGTGGTCTCAGGGTCACCAGCACTGCAGGGTACATGTACCTGTCTGGGTAATGCAGGTGCAAAGGGAGAGGCACAGCAAACATCTCTCCAGGAATAATGTGCCTTGCCTCTGTAACTACATACTCTCCAGCAGAAGGTGGTGGATCTAAAGAAGTATTTGTATTTTGTTATTACACAATATTATTATAACATTGTATTGTGTAAAACTGCCAACACTTTAATTATTAACATTAACAAATATTTTACATTATACTGAAAACTGTTATTTGAGCATTTCTGCCATAACATTCAGTGCATTGCAATAAACTGATGTCATCACATTAATTCATTTATCACATTAATTATTTGTATTCATATATCGATTCTGCTATATTATAAAGTATTTACTACCAGCAAACCTCTGGGCGTGCAGTCTGATGCGCTCGGTCCAGTCGGTGTATTCGGTTCACAATGAACCGAGGTCGTGCTCGCAGTGCTTACCGGGCTTGTTATAGGCACGTGGAGTTCAGTGAACGTTTTACCGTCAGCGTCAATTCTACCGTCAAGCGCTTTGGAAAAACTCTCTTTTCTTGCGCTGGTATCGGGTTCATCGTTCGCTCCGCTCGTATTATTAACCGCAGAGATCGTTTTTCCGCCAGACTGAGTCAAATGTGCTGGACAATCGGCGCTCGGTGATTCATTTCCATTAACGATTTTAATTCGCCTTTGAGCCGCTAAGRTTTTCGTCCGCTCCGCGACGAGAGCGCATTTCCAGCACACGCACAACCTAAACTGACATTTGCCCAAATGACCCTTTAATGCGACCGCGAAGCCGTGGTTCCGACATCTGGTGCACTTCGGGCTACGCGCGGCTTTTTTTGCAGTTATATGATGGTTTGGTGGGATATTCGCCATGAACAAAACGATCACTTTATTTTAGAGATTGTTAAATGTAGGTTAAATTTAAATAGCTTTTCGAACATGTGCGAAAACCATTTAACAGTAAATAGTTTAGCGGACTGTCTGTCAGCTTGTAAAATTGATCTCTGTAAAAATAAATTAAGTTCACGTGATGTCAAATAGAGTGACAGACTTTCTCACGGTTTTCTTGCCTGTGTCTGTAAATCCCGTCTGTAAATCCCAGACTAAGGGAATTCCCCAAATGTCTTTTGAGGAAAATGTGCAGTTTTTAAGTTTTTTTTAAACAAACAAAAGTTTTTTTTTTATAAAACATCTTAGGACAGTGTACAGAATTGTAAACCCAGTATTACTTAATATTATGACGACCCAATAAAATGTATTTGTAACTAACAGTTTAAACCAAAAAGAAGCAGTAAGCAGTTCTTAAATAGGCAGTTGACCAACTATTGAAAAAGCCTGGAAAGATTAGTGGTTAATCTTGACTAACAACATTGTACTCTTCAATTGTTTATAGCAGTGGTTCTCAAACTATTTACACCAAGTGCAGCACAGAAAGTTTTTGGCTCTCCAAGTACCACCATAATGGTATTTTAAAGTGTTTTAAAATTCATTTAGATTTAATTCAGTGATTCCTCTGCATACCACACTTTGAGAATCAGTGGTTTATAGCACTTAATGAAACTTTATGCTAATGAAATGTATACATTGAAATCAGTCTTTTTGGTAGTAAATAAATTAAATAATGCATGAAAAACTCTAGGCTTAAGTATAGACTGATGCAAGCTTGACCTGACCTTATTTAACTCATAATTTGATTGTCACATAAACACATTTCTATTAACAAATGAATAAAAACAAAAATTCACATTCTCAGGAGTATTACAAATGGATTCTTTATTACAATTGGGTGTGTGCTTGTACAGGGGTTAAATGCTAAAAATCATTATATAATACTTCTTATGCAGTATTTAAATGTTTCCTTCGGTTTAATTTGTATGTTTGAGTCATGTATAAGTATGTATATATATGTATTTGCATGTATATGTATGAGTCACTTTGACTTTAACATATCAAGCATAACCTACAATATTCTGTGTCTAATATGTGATGTGTTGTTTATATTTAATAAGTACTCTGTCTGGACGTCTATGTATTATAAAATGCCAGTACTTGCATTATACAGTATAAGTGCTTACTGTGGGTATGCAAGATCTGTGCTGGTGCCCACTTCCTCATAATTAAATATATAATTTTAGAATACACATTTTTTTCCAACACAATTATAATATAATAATAATAATAGTTAAGCAATATTATCAGACAGTAACACATCGCAATATTCTGTACTTTACAGTGTCAAGAAAAAAATATGTGAACTCTTTGGAATAAGTCGTTTTTTTTATTTAATTGGTCATACAATGTCATCTGATCACAACTATAGACAAACACAATATGCCTAAGACAACAACACACAATCTTAATTTTCATGTCCTTGTTAAACACACTCCATTAATGTTCACAGTGTTAAAGAAAAAGAAAAAAGGTAACATGCCCGGCTCTTGATGCTTCATGTTGCCTTCTTAAGCATCAGTAACTTTTTGCACCTTTTGTAGTAGTTGTCCACCAACTGTTTACAGTGTGAGAAGATGGATTTTAATTTTAAAAAGGTTCAGATTTAAAGCATGTACAATTTTGTGGCGCTCGGGCAATAGATGGCGCTATCAGAGTGGCAAACATTTAAAGTAGGACATTTCTAATGATATGTCTATTTATAAAGTTATTTAGTAGGCTTTATACACAGCGGGCTTATGACATTGATGTAACTACTGTGAAATATGGTCATAGTGTCAACAACTCGCAACAGAAAGTTACAACACTTAAAACCACTTAAAACAAACTTTAAAATAGTCCACTTACATTTGGCCTAGTCACTTCAGATTTGGTCACAATAATGTAGAAACATGGCTGATGTAAATTTCTAGAGGGATTTGTGATAAATTATGCTGCTATGGTAATTCATCAAACTTTAAAACTACCTTCAGGTGTATTTAAGGCTCTTAACATGCCTAAAATGGCATAAAATATAGTACATACATGATATGGGCGTGTTGGGGGGACTCTGTAATGCACCCTAAAGGGATTAGATTAGTTTTGCCTAGTCACCAAACTTGGTACATGTTTTGTTCTCATCAAGCCGGACAAATGTCAAAATTACATTTATTAGCTCCACCCAACAGGAAGTCAGATTTTTGTCAATTTCAGGCTCTGAATTTTTAAATACTCCTGCTAGGGAATTTATGGGATTGTCACTAAATTTGGCAAATATTATACCAAGACATTGAAGATGCTAAAATGCAAAGGGATTTTCGATATCTAAATCTTATTGTGTTACCATGGCAAGGCAATAAAAGAATGGCAAAAACAGGAAGTGTTTCATATCTTCTACCTACATATACAGTTGAACCCATTCGTTCAAACTTGAGCTGTATGTTTGGTCCTATAGACTGATGACATAGAGGTGGCTATTGTCACAGTCTTAGCAGAAGAAAGTGTGTCATTTAAAACTAAGTTTAAAAGAATCCTCTTAATTCATTCCAGCCTTTGTCAGAAAAAAAGAAAAGATTAAGCTGCTATATTGTGAACAGCTTATTGATATCTTAAGTGCTGTTGCCATGTTAAGGCAATCAATTTATGGCAAAAAATGGAACAATGGAATTGAGTGATTTACATTAAACCTTGGAAATATGTTTGATGTTATGGGCTGATCACAATTGTGTGGCCATTGTGAGTCACAGTCATGGCACCACCAAATGGCAGCGGAATGTATGTCACTTACAACAGACTTATTTAAATTAGACTTTAAAATAGTCCTCAATTATCTTTAGAATTAAATGCATATGACAACCATGCATCATTGTCTGAGAAGCATCAGGTGGCAAAAATGCCAAAGAAGATACATGTTTTCATAGGCCTTATGTTACACATTGTTTAAAGGACACCATTGGACAGGATGTGGAATAACAATGTTTAAAATAATAGATTATGGATAATGAAATAATTCATTAAATCCATAATGAAATTGTTAGTATAATAATTTGTTTAATTGATCAATCGAAAAAAACACACATGCCAACCAGAAAGCATGGTACACATGTAGCATGGTACACACTCCTCAATGTAATACTGCATTTAAGTCTAGGGACAAAGACGCTCTAGCGCCAACTTGTACTGGAGCGACAATGCATGCTTATGGACAAAAAATCCAAAGTCACTTCTCTGACACAAAAGACCCCAGTAGTATGGCAAAGAATCAAGAATCAACCACCATGTGATGACAAAACTGTCTTCCTCAATACTCTTAACACCTACTTCAGACAGTTTGAGAAAGAGAACAACACAACAACAATGATCCCCCCACCCCCAGCACAAATGATGCAGGATATCTTTAATCTCCCTGAGCCAAACCATCATACCCCTGTGCTTCAAGGTCACTACTGTCATAACCACTGCCAAAGAAGTCACCAGCATCATCACTTAATAACTACTGCCCAATAGCACTCACTCCCATCATAATGAAGCTTTGAAAGACTGAGCAAAGATCACATTACATCTAGACCTCTGGAGCACTTAACCCACTGTAGGGGCAGTTGTGGCCTACTGGTAAGTGAGTCAGGCTTGTAATCAGACGGTTGCTGGTTTGATTCCAGTGCCGGCAAGTAGCAACTGAAGTGCCTTTGAGCAGGTCACCCAACCCCCGATTGCTCCCCAGGTGCAGCAGTGCTCACTCCTCAAACCTTCCCCTTCCTGTCCTCACAACTTTCTACAGAGGTGCAATAGACAGCCACAGACCAAATGTTGCTCCAGGGAGTTGTCTTGTCTAACGCAATTTCTTTCTGCTGTACATTATTTGTTGTATGGCTGGAATAACAATAAAGTACACTTTGACTTTGAAACAAGAAGATAATATCAAAACTATACTTTATTAACAAAACTTAGGAACACAGGAAAACAGGAGAACTCAAAAACGCCATAATAAAACAAGGACTGAACAAAAACAGTTAGTATATATACACAAGAGGAAGGGAGTAAACCAAATAATAAACAGGAACCAGGGCAATGAAAGAGGGTCTAATAAAGACTAAGCTAATTATTAAATGAGAATTAACTCAAATAAGAATTAATAATGACTTAAACAACATTAGAAAGAGACAATGAACAAACTGACAAAAATATGGCTTGATTTATTTGATCATGTAAGAATATGGTGGAATAAAGGTGCATAAGGATTTGCAAATCATTACATTTTCAGTTTATTTACATCTACAGCACCCCAATTTATTAGCTAACTGTTCAAGACAACAATACATGTATAGCAACAATCCATGTATACATTCCCCTTAAGGCGTGATGTCACATAAAAACTATAAAAAGCCAAGTTTGGGTCTAAGGAAATCATATTAAAATCACATGTGATTGTGATAATTCTAATAGAAAGCGTTTAAGTTGAGAGATTGAATCTGACAAACATGATTAAACACAGCTATTAATGTATTCATTTTAAGTAGAAATTCACCACATGAAAAAATATGTTTCGCTGATGACAACTCATAACAATGACTAATTTTCTACTTCTAACTATCAACATAAGTACTTGTGTTTTGTCTGATTGTACTGTAAGGAGGCAGGGAGCAAGAATAAACAAATGAGGATGCACACATAAGACAAACAATGTCTTTGAAACTGAAAATATTTAGGAAACCACTTCCACTTTAACAAATGCAATTACTTTTACAAATTAAATGTTGATTGACACAATTAACCAAACCACCAAAAGCAATGGAGTACCCTGCACAAAAAAATGACACTAAAGGGAAACTGTGTGTTAAGTGATGCAGAGGGGTGCTGACTAAGCATCAATATGTGACATTAATAAGTTGGGAGTGAGAATGAGTTGTGCTGGAATGTAACAATTATCTAACAAATCTAACAATGAATCTGAAATACATAGTAAAAGATGGACAATTTTATAGGGCTGGTTGTACCAGCTGATAAACAT
>JAZGTK010009089.1:0-17592 GCA_036877625.1 Ambastaia sidthimunki | reverse complement strand
TCTCAGTGTTTATTAATGCCCGTGTAGCTTTTGCCACATGAGTGACAGTGATTGCTCCCACTCATTTCTGTTTTAATGAGGAGACGGAGAAACAGGGAGACCGCAGCACAACTGTCAGTCAGGGAGCCGTCAGTGTGACATGATCGGACCCCTGCTGGCTGGCAGCTGACGGCGGGGAGGAAGGGCATGTTAGTTCTCTCTGTGCTGTCCTGGGTGGAAGGTTGTCTTCGGCTGGGTCATGCTCCCCATATCACCATAACTCATTACTAAATCCCTCCCTCCATGTCAAACTCGTCACCGCTGGCTGTTCTATCCATTAAGAGGTGATGCCCTAAAAAACACTCTCTTACATCAGACTGGACGTCACAATCAGACCTTGTGGACCCTGCGACTGCTCTGAGGACTCTCTAATGAAGGGCTCTTCAATAAATTGTGTTATAATTGAGACAGCCTCTATTACTGAGAAGGATTTCTTAATAACTTTCTAAATATTTAATTAACCTGCATTAAGCATCTTGTTTTGCACTGGGCTGGACCAAGCAAAGAGCTTCAAAACCCCAAAAAACAGAAACACTGTCTGGATGACATTTAGAGGAAAATCTCTGTCAGCTTTTCATATCTCTCTCACCTAGTTCCCCAGAAGCATCTCTGGTCAGAGCTGCTGTGCAGATAAAAACACTCTTACTTATGAAGTTTTGATCAGACAGTGGAGTCTGGAAGCTAAAGGGCTATATTACACTGGCTATATTTACACAAAGGCAGGGTATGGTTATCAGTAGACTTTAGCAAATATAGTTACGTTCACACACAGTATTGTTATAAATAGGAGTGACAACTGAATTCCACTGTTGCTGTAATTCAGAGCGACTCCAATCAGTAATGTGATCTTGGCTCAACACTAATGTTTGATTATGAACTCAAACATAACTGTGTGTCAGCAATTGTTTTAACAGTTCTATTTCTCCTGAGGAATTATAAAAACATCTAAGATAAAAGATAAAAAAATAAAACATAGCTAAAAAATGCTTTCAAGTCTCTTAAGCTACAAGAGAGCTATTTCTAACCAATAAAATGTTCTTCTCCAGACTGATCAGATGGGGAAATCTGCAAACTATAAAGTACAACTTTAAAGTTTTTCAAGTGTGGATATTTTGAAAGCTACAAATTATGCATTAGATGTTTCGTAAAGGAATGGAAAAACAATGGAAAAATCTTCCATTACCATTGCACATTACAAACCAAATTATAAACCTCTCAGATCTGCACAACGTAACAAACGTACCTGTGAAATAGTTTAGACACATTTTGCATTGTGCGGCGAAGGCACTGTTCATTAGAAAACGCTTGTAAAACGTTCTCATCCTACCCATGTGCTCTCAAGCAGAAAATGAATCTATGTAGCAACTGCAGAGAATTACAAACACATTGGGGTAGTCCATCCTCCCCCTCCTTCCCATTAGTAAACAAAGTTACACAAACACACACACACCCACACACACACTCTTACACAAACACACACACCTGGACAGGCTGCAGGGTAGCACACAGCTCTCAATGTTGCATCTGTGCATAATTAAGGGCCAGACGTAATTAACTAGCGCCACTTTATCCGCGCACACAGAAACTGTCAATAACAGCTAATTCTGTACATCGTTTCTGTCTAAGGAGCGTACGGTTTTAATAACAGAGAGTGGCTGTGAGAGTGGACCAACTCGGATCGTTAGAAAAGGGAAAGAAAGCGATAAAAAACAGTGAGCGAGAGACTCAGTGGGGTGGGCGGCATCGGTTCCATTCCAGCCCTTTGTTTGTGCGTTCATCTGCATTCTGGAGACAAACTCCCATTAAGTCCATCAGATGCAAATGAGCAGGGAGACAGACACACTGCCACGGCGCTGCCCGCCTGCAATACAATCAGTGCAGCCTTTGGCTCCTGCTCCGTGCATTTAACCTGCTTCAGTGCATTTTCATTAGCAGACGGGCTCGGCTCTACCGCCCCCCCGCTAGAAACAGCACCCTGCAGAATTAGAAAACTCCAAAATGAGCTGGAACATTACGCTCTGCTGTTACTTTTGTTTGTCTTTGAACAGACGAAATTCTCTTTTAGAAGAAGGTGGAACCCGGTCGCATTATAATAGACTGAGGGGCTGTAATGCAAAGAGAATGTTTTGTGATTTTTTTTAATAAGTGTGATCAGTCTCACGCAGGTAAGCTGGTCAAGTGAGAAAGTATAATGGCATATTCAAGGTTCTTTCCTGCTGCCCTTGTTCTGTTCTATAAGGTTATTTGTGAAAACCCCAGTGGAGGAAAATGAGCTTTTTCTGGTGTGCGAGTGTGTAAATGTGTGTGAATACTGAATGGCGACATTTATTTCACCTAAAATGACCAAACTCTAAACTGAGTGCCTGCTCGATCGGATGAAGTTTCAAAGAGACTTTGGGCTACAGATGAGAAAGAGCAGATCTACCCTTAACAAGCATCAAAAAAGGAACACTTCACCCAAAAATAAAAATTGTCATTATTTACTCACCCTCATACTGTTCCAGACCTGTATGACTCACTCCCCTCAATAAATATATTCAACTGAAGCTAGAAAGTCATACATGTTTATAACAACATGAGCGAGTAAATAATACTATTATCATTAACTTAAAGTTTCAGTTGTTAGAAAGAGAGAGAGGGAGCGAAGGAGCGACAACAAAGAGACAGATGTCAAACAAACATGATAAAGACAAAGTGTGAAACTAAAGAACATGTTTTTGAAAGTGTTAGAGTGAAAATGTCTAATTTTGCACATGATAGAGTAAAATTAGCACATCTTGGTTTACTGAAGTCGGTGAGGAGAAATAAGTAACACAGGAGATGAAAAGAGATCATTAATCTAACCCCACCTCCAGTCTTTGTGATACAATCGAGTTCTCATTAGACTGTGATTGAGCAAACCTTAGTTAACGAGCTCGCCGCCTCCAACAAAAGCACGCGGCTGAAAGAAGCTGCATTTCTGTAAGTAACAAGCCTGTTTTATGTGCGAAGAGCAACTGCCTGCGATGAAAAATGGCAGGAATTGCTGCCGCTTTCCCGCAGCTGTTTGTAAATGATGTGGATGATAACGGTTTTAGAAACATAATCACACAAAAAGGACGGGCACGCACCAGTCGCTCTGACGCCTGACGCAAACGCTGCGACTTGTGAAGTTTAAACACAAACGGCTTGTAATGGAGATATCAGAGAACACAACTGCACACAGCCGAACAATCTGCTTTCTATCTCAGGGATTCAAAGAATAAGGCAAAACCTAACAGTCAAGATGGTTTCGTTCTGTATATAAAGTCATATAGAGACAGAAAAAAATACAAAAAACTCTTCAGATGATGCTACAGGTGGTTTAAACCTGAATTATACCTCCTACTCTGGCACCTCTTTTTCTCCATCACTCCATCACAAAAAAGTGCATAAATATGGTAACTGTTGAAAAGAGTGTGTCGCATTAGAAGAGGACACGTCACCATACGGTTTTAAAATTGCAAACAAATTACTACTACGAATGAAACATTGTTTACCGATTGCTAAACACCAATCAAAACGGGCTATTGGCTGTCAGCAACGTAACTAAAAGAAAGGTCTTCCAAATGACATCTACTTATCAAGCTCAAACAACGGTGTAAAAAGTTACAAGTCACATTCAAGAAAAACAAACATGTATCATTATTAAGTTATTCAATGTATTATTCACACATGGCAAAAAATGGCACCGTGCAGCTTTGAATCTTTAAATGGTTGGACCTAAGTTTTTTGTATTATGAATGGGAACATGTTTAACAAACATCAGCATGCAGGTCAGAATGTCCTGCCATGTGTGACCACAGTGAAACTCAGGCCCACCAGTGCAGTGCCGCGGCACGCCTGGGAGTTTCATGGCGCTACATTCAGAATTACAAATTCTCCGGTAATAATCACTGTCTGGTGTTGCCGACAGGAGAGCTGTCTGGTGCAAAATGAGATGCTGCTTTTTTTTGGTGATGATCTCAACGAGAACATTACAACATCAAATCATGTAGCCTCCGAAACAAAAACACTCCAAAGGCCATCTCTCATTTTGACGCCTCTGTGTGGCGACGAAACCGCAGATTCTGGATTAATCAAACGAGTTATTGTATAAAGATGGACACCTTATTTCTGTGAGCCGGAAAAAGCCAATCAGAAGGCAGTGAGCTGTGGGCTTCATCCATTTGGTGGAGACTGACACGATAGCGGCAGCCTGGGAGAAGAGCTCACTTCATAAATCAAACCTGACAACTTCCTCCACATGGACGTCAAGCACAACTTTTATTTCCCCATTTCTGCACGACACGAGAGCGCCTCGAATGAACATCATCATCGCTGTAGATGGACCAAAGATCCATCTAGAGTTCTGCTCTGTCTCCAGGCTGGACAACTGACTGGAGTTCATTTTAATCAGCCTTAAAATGACTTGAAATGGAGTATGTAGATCTGAGCAATTGTTTTGATGGCTTTGTAATAGAACACTCAGTTCCTAACGGGCAGAATCTCACTTACTTGCAGTTATCTCATCTCTGTATTGATTTTCATTTATCTCATATAGTCTTGTTTGTGGATGCACGGTGCAGTGCGCATTATTAGAATTCCAACAATCAAACTGTGTTGTTATTCCCCAAGTTCATGTATTAAATGAGAAGGGCACTGTGGGGAGAGACGATGAAATCAACCAAGCAATTACCCACACAGATGTTTAACTGCAGAAAATTAAAGCAATGTTAATCAAGCATTAAACGTTTGCAAAGACTCCCACCCTGTACAGCCAGATTCTTAGATTTAACATTGCAAAGCTGCAAAGTTTTTGAAGCATTATAGTTTTTAAAAACTTTAAAGATTACCAATCTTTTACATTTCCACCAGACTTGACCATTTAATTAGACACGCCCCTTCTTTTTAAGCCCGCCCTTCAAAAACATGCACACCAAAACGTTTGGGGACCGTCATAATCGGCGATGGAGCGAAAAAATCGATTAAACCTAAAGCCAAATTTACCAGTGACCTAAAGGTACTATGACATTAATAGCATTATAGAAAAACTTAACTCTTAACTCACAACTCTATACTCTCAACTCTATACAGCTCCACTGCAAACCCTGAACAGTAACGGGATACACTGTCCACAGTAACTGGTGCAGATTTTGTCTGGAGTGTCGAAGAGTTCCTGAACCTGCGGAGAGATTCCTCACCTTTCATTTGGATCAGTACGGCTTTGACAGCACTTTAGAAAATAACATTTTCCATTCCAGCTCTTCAGCGATTCACAGCACTGAACTGCATTACAGAAACCATCGGAACAGATAATAACCCATGAAAATATTCTTTCATCTTAATGTGAATGAAGAAAAAGCCTACAAGAGCATAATTTTCTCTAATATTCTTGTTATACTTATGTTCACTTAGAGAAATATACCCAATGATTCATAGGGCTATCATTTAAAAGAAAAAAAAACTGCTCTTTCCGAGAAACAAACTATGCCGGAAAGCTGAAGCAAAAAAAAAGCAGAGCCACTTAAAACATACACAATTTAGCTGTCAGAGCATTTATGTACCCAGCCAAAATAAAAATATATTCACTTCATGCGTGATTTATCATTGTCAACAACGATTCCTGCCAGGATCAGGCAAACTGAACTTAAATAAACAAACAAAATACACTGAAACAACTTGTTAGAACAAATGTAATTAATCTCATTTTCTTGTTTGCACTGCGTGACAAACATAATTGCACAAAGTGAAAAAACACAGTGTATATTTTAAAAGCTCTGCAATTAAATGTCTAAAGCACAACAAATCTGTCTAACCATCTATCCTTCTGTCTATCTATCTATCTATCTATCTATCTATCCATCCAAATATCTAAATATCTATATTTTATCTCTCCGTTCATCTATCTATCGCAAGCCATTTGCAAAGGCATGGAACTGATTTAATGCTTTCAAGTTGAGATTCATTGGTTCAGTGTCTCAGATTCATTGATTCATTGCTTTTTAAAACATGAAATGCAGTGAGCAGCATCTCAGGATTTCTCGCACAGGTTCACTACAGGAATACTCCTGGTATTCGGTCAAATGTTTGTCACTGTAATTAAGATCAAAAACAGCACTCATGCCACCCAAACATCAGATTTCTGGTTTCCCGCATGGAGATGCTTCATTATTAAAGAAAGGCCTCTTTCTGGTCCAACACATTTCTTTTTCCCTGTCAGTGCTTTGCCTTTTGCTAATTGATACCCCGTTGAGACTAAGTGCCTAAAAAGGTCAGCCTTTCTTTCTGTGGACAAATTGCCCAATCCATACGAAAAGGTCAAACAACCTGCCTAGAATCACAGCTTGACTGTTTTTACTGAAAGTTGAGATGATCCAAGTATATCTTAGCGTGTTCGGTTTCTGTGATTTCTACAATCTATAGATGCCGTGAGTCATTTTATGGCTATACTGGCATCTGAGTTCAATATGGAGGCAGGAAACGCTAGCAAAGATAATTGCAATAGTTGTTTTTCTTCTTTTCATCTAAGGTTTGTTGAAAACAGCCTCTCTTTTCATACAGGACATGACGTAAGGACGGGCTAAATCTTAGCAGCCTAATTTTCTGGAGGGGATCTGAAACGAACCTATTTAAAAGCATCTCCACCGACACACTCTTACAATGAAAATATAATACGCATTATAATCTGCTATCTCTTATCAGATCAGATCTCTCATCAGACATTGAACAGCCAGCTGCTTTCCACATCTGTCCATCAAAAACTTTTAACAACTGTCTGAGTAATTATCAGACTCTTCTTTTAAGTCAAGAATGCAATTTCTTATATAATTGCCCTTTTCCTGGGGTTAATTAATAAACTGCTTCATCTGCTTTGATCAGCAGAAAGGTAAGAATAGAAAATCAGGACTGTTCTACATACAAGAACATTTCCTGCTCTAGGGGGGCTGTTTCTATGAAGAATGACACACTCACTTACATACATACCTTCTCCAATGAGTCCTCTCCATACTGAGTCACACTACTGCTCATTTACACCTGCTGTTACAGTCTGCTTTGAACAATCTGAACACAAGCGAACAGCACTAAAATAGGTCTGAAGTCTCAACAAGGCGTTTTGTGACCCCATCACAATCTACATTAGACGACAGTCAAAACGCATGTGACCTCACTGCACTGCATTAGCACAACAGTCTAAAAAAACTACACACCTGTTAAATAACAACAGCACACAAACAAAGCTTTAACACAAGGCAGGTAAACAAAAAAAACTGATTGAAATATTTGGAAATGTGCACAACTAAAGGCATATATACACAAAATATTATAATAATATAATAAAATAATACAAAGATAAATTGTGGGGCACAAACATCCAAAGTTCAGTTAATACAGGTACTTCCCTAAATCACTCCCAAACAATTTCCAGTTTCCATTTTGGGAAAAACACAGATGCCAATTTTTCCATTCAAATGCATCTCGTGTGATCATTCGAGATGTGTATTAACACTAGGTAAAAACATTTGTATTGACTATCTGTAAACAAACGTGAGTTCGATAACGCCTCCCCCTGCAGGTTTCCTTTCACACTGCATTATTTGGGTCGGAACCGCATTACCTTGCGTCAACAACACGAGCCTTACGTTGAATACTAGGTCCGTTGCTAGGTGGAAACCAAAGACGCCAATTGAACTAAAGCTTCAAAAACACAAACACGGTGTACCTGAGTCTATCTGCCGCAAATATAACGTAACGGGTGCAAATGACGAGGTTTGACGAGGACAATTTCTACAGAAACAAGCCACGATCTGCGCGTTTATCAATATTCTTGCAGGACATCTGCACAGCTTGTCTACAAGGTGAGCACGAACACAAACGCGTTATCCGTAGCGATTCACTTTTACGATTGCGTTTATATCAGCAGCAAAACGTGCCAAAAACATGAGCTTTAAGAAAATAACCAAGTACTTACAGGTGTTGTAGAAATTGAAAGTTGGAAGAAGTTCGTGTATAGTTTCAGGCAGATGAAGTCCATGTTCCGCCTCTCACCTTAAATAACCAATCAGCTTATCCACAGACGCATCAGCTGTTCGTTTACTATACAACACGATAGTTTGTGTGCTCTGAAAAACGTTATCTAAAAACCCTGTTGTTGGATTGTATTGATCTGAAATAAATTACTACGCTATCTTGACAAATAGTTTTGGAGATAGTGGTCTTGCCCCATTCAAGTAGATGAGAGCTGTTTTTATTGTCTTATAACTGCATAGGAAATAGCTGCCCGCTGGCGTTTCCAAGACAGTTTAATAAGTCGTCGCAAATTATATTAAAACTATTAAATATAATATTACAATATTTATATATGTACGTTTATACTTTAATATTGGTTTTTATTTTATTATATTGTATTTTTAAATGCATAGCTAAGGAACTGAAATTAATCTTGGTTTTTTTATTCACTGGGTCAATAAAATAAATTGATTCAAACGATCTGATTCGCTCAAATAGGTTTAATGTTCGCTCAGTTGTAAAGTAATATGACATAAACGTCATGTCATTGTATAGCATTTTGTACATTCACATGTACTAGTTACGTRAAAARCTACATTGTTTTGAAAACAACKGAGTTACAGCCACGCTACTGATTAATTAAGTCTGTAGCGTCAGTATTTTTAATTCGATTCTCCTCACTGGTCGCTGCATAACATTGATATTCATCACAATGCGAACTGTTGCAGTGTGTAAACACGAAACTCCTGCTCTGAAAGTAGGGAGACATTTCTCTCCGCATAGCAGTTACCATTAGCATATATTATGCCACATTACAATGCAATTAGGCTGAATTCTCACAGTCCTGCATTGTTCCAGCTAAAAGGGAACATTCTGAGAATGTTGGTTAACGTTTTCTCAAAGTTATAAAGAAGTTATTGTAGTAACGTCAGTAGACTGCTTTTAATGTTACATATCATATCCGAAACGTTGTTAAATTGTTTCTGGAACATTTTTAAAAATGTTACAGAACAGAAAAAAAATAAAATAATGTTCTTCTAAACAAGCAATAACTTGAATACATAAAAACTGGACGTTTTAAATCTCCATAGAACATTTCAAATAACATTTGTTACTTAATGGAAATGTTAGAGAAACGTTCTTACAACCTAAAATTGTTAGCTGGGGTAGAACTTTCTTGCGAGTTGATTTTATTTTCCTAATGGAGGATTGTGTTTGTTGCCAGGAATGTTAATGCGAATCGTCTAACAAGCTTGTCGTTGCCGGGGTGTGCGGCGCGTGTCAGGGCAGCCAGCAGAGGTTAACATAGCTTAGCTAATGAGCCTCAACCAGCATTAGCACAAATGAAGAGGCTGATTCTATTGAATTCATGATGGAGTTATTGAACAGCGCACACTGGCAGAACATCACGTCTGAGAGAGGCGAGCAGTCAGAGTACATTGAACCAATGTCACATCCATTTGGAAAACAGAACAACAAACTTGTGGAAAGCCAAAGAGGCAATATTATGGTTTCCAGAAGTCTTCTGCTTATCTGGAACATTGATTATGGCAGACATTACTGGACACTGGAGAGCAACAACATTTGTTCAGCAGTGGGCAAAACACAGAAGAGCTCATGTCTCACTATTGACTATGAGTGTCTCTGCTTTGAGCTAGTATTCCCAACACATTTCAATGTATTTCAAGCTGTTTACCGCAATGGTTAAAGGACTACATTATACAGTTTTGGTTATTTTATTTTTCCCTAAAGTCCACTTATAATGTTATAAGGTTTCTTGTTGTCAAAAACGGTTTTAATTTAGTTTTCCACTTTCTCTCTGAGACTTAGAAATAAACAGTCTGCTGTTGCTATAGTACTTTAAAAACCTAAATATGTGAATAATAATTGCCTAACCTCTGCAAACCAGCATCCCAGCTAACAATTTTAGGTTGTTAGAACATTTCCATAATGTTTCCATTAAAAGATAAAATGTTATTTTTAAGTTCTAGCAAGGTTTAAAACATCCATTTTTTTTTATACGTTTGGTTAAAAGAACAAACCTTTTTAATGATGTAATGATTTAAACGTTCTGCTAACAACTTAAGAATAACTTTGATATTTATGATTTATACCAATACAAAACGTTCTTCAGAAGTTACTGCAAGAACTTCTTTGATAACGTTGAGAGAACTTGTACAGAATGTTAGTCAATGTTCTGAGAACGTTCCCTGTTGAGTGGAACAGTTCACTCTGTTCATAGGAGGGCCAAGTTACTGAATACTTAATAAATCTTGATATATACAGTACATGTGTCACATGTGCTCATAAGATTATGATGTCAGTACTTAAAGATCTTTAAATAACTAATTTTTGCTGTTTGGGTGTACTAGAAAACTATCTTTAGCTGCTTTACCCTGTGAACCTTAAAGCTTTTTCACAAGACTTGTGTCAGTATTTTAACGCACCTTTCAACCCAAGGGTAATGGGGTGCTTTAACTTCCACGTGAAAAGCATGGCAGAAAGCTTTACAAAAGGGCTACTTCACTTCTCACAGCATTGTGTTACAGTGTTTCATATATGCACGAAGCTTCGTGGAGGGTGCTGTTGTAGCTTGACATTTTCGCCTATACAGTTCATGGTTAACATTGACCTGAGCCATGTCAAAGAGCCTGCAGAGCATGTCTACATAATACATTCAGCCTTTCCATTTTAAAAAGCAAGAAAAATCCTGTTTCTCATTATGTCCAATAAATGTAAAACTACTATAGAAAAACTTCATATGCATTTTCTAGAAATATAGAACTTCTTTAAAGCTACAATAAATATCTTATATACTGCGTTTGACTTAAAGATCTAGACACATGCAGCATAATGAGAAAATCAATTACTGTTAACAGTTCTGAGGAGTTATGGATATAAGCAAAAGGCAGCTGACTTTTGCATTGAGCCGTCTTTGATATACATTTCGAAGATGATAAAAGTTCAGCGTTGAAAAATTCTCTTTCAAGCTGATGTTTCAGAGCAGAGAGGATCAAAGTCAGACAAGCTTCATGTTCATTGTAATTAGGCAGCAGCCCAGCAGAAGTCTGTCACCTGTGACTAATGAAAGAGCCCTTTAAGGGGGGCAAACGCTGGACTAATTTCGTGGGCGGCCGACTATGACCCCCGTAACTGCTTCGCTCGCTGTGAAATAAGAAGCAGGTCTCATAAAACGAAGTGTGTTATTTTTGCCCAGCTGAAGTAAAACACTAAGGAGGTGCTTTGTCTCAGACTTACAAATGTGAACTGTGACTTTCAGTATAGCTCCCCTTAGAAGAGGTTAGGATACGTCCAACATGTCAAAAGAGTCACTCACCTTAGCACTAGAGGCTCTGGAAAGTTTCTTTAAACTAGTTTGTTACAGCAAAGTAAGTTATGTAGGAGTCAGTGTGAAGAGAGCAGTGGAGTGTGGAGTAACAATTTTTTTTTTTCTGGTAGTTTTTTTTGTCCAATTTGGACTCTGTATTGAGGTAGAATTAGTTCATTTGCAGAATTGTGAATCTCATAAATGGATAATTGTAATGAAGAAGATAAAGATCATGGGCCATATTACAGAAACATCCTAACTCAGAATTAATTTGTTTACTAGCCCTGGTGATTTTAGTTGATCTCATTTAGAACATTGAACTTGTCAGATCTAAACTTTGGATTTACGACAGGAGGTTTTTATAATATGGCTCCAGATATTAACACAATGATCTCATTCCAAATTGGCCTTCAGAGCAGAAAACACGTGTTTAAGGTCAGTATAGTACAGAGATAGTACATCAAACATACAGCTGTTTGTTTTCTGAAAGCTGGATCATCATAAACTCCCAACTAGCTGTTTATTAAAATGTTCATTAAAATTCTTCAAATCTTTAAAATCTTAATGAAGGTAAATTTTAAAGTTCTGCATACTGTACATGTAATGGCCATGTTTTGCCAAAACATTCAGCAAATTTCACTAAAAACAAATTAATGGACAGGAGATGTAGGACAAATCCGAGTAAGTGGTGCACGCTTTCATCACATGTAAATGAGGAGATGAAGAGGCTTGTCAAGCAGAACAAACTAGGACAGTCTCAAAATTCATTTAAAGAGGGTCACTTACTTATGCAAGCTGCGTTGTGATAAAAGCCTCTGCGGCAGGACCAGATGCATGAAAAGATGCAAGAATATTTGATATGTGCCGCTCAGAAGGCTAAAGCAAGAGAGAACAAGATTAACCTGATATGAGTAAGAATGATTAAGTATGATTAAGAATGAGTAAGTCATGAAGCTGACGGAATTGATGGCTAGGAAAGTGTAGTTTAGTTAGTGTGGGGGGTGCTATTATTTAGTAATTTTACTTGTTTGTTCTCTTGCTTGCTTTTAAGTGTTTTCTTATTGTATTGTGAATACAAAGTTCCTCGCCTTCAAGAAGAAAGAGATTTTCCTTAAACGTTCCAAGATAGGCTTCATTGCAGACACTGTTACCGCAAGATTTTCTGCTGTTTGTACATGTTAATTATTTGGGCTGAAACCCGCCGGCAATAATCACAAGCCACAGTTAATATTATGAGCGTCTGGTGCTCATTCAAATTCATTTCTAGTTTTTGTTCGTGTGCCTCTGAATTTTACATTTGACCTCCCACAACCTTTCAGTGAGAGACAGGGCGAGCCGTGACGTGTCAAAGAAAACTCATTTGGAAAAAAAAAAACAAAATAATTTCCTTTAAAATCAGCAGTGATGCTAATGAAATGCCTCTCATGGGGATAGTGAGAGGAAAATTCTAGAAGCTATTGGCTGCCTGTCCTCAACCGGAGAGATCGGACCCATAAACTAGTCTCAGCTCCCACGCCGCCTGTTTGCAGTATGCATTTTTGCTACAGCCCACTTTATGTTGAAGACCGAAATATGATCCCTGCACTTTATTATATCTCTGAGGTACGAATTTCTGCATCTCTTATTCAAGCAACTGCAGGAGCTGAATATCCTACTATTCACAGGAGAGTAAAGCTTCACAACACAGCTCCACATTCAGCCGGTGGGCAAACCTAGAAGCTGCTTCACAAACATGCTGCATGTTTAATATTCATTGCTCTTGGAAAGCTCTGGGAAAAGATAAAGTGAAATGTCAAAGGGTAATGAATGGCCCAAACAGGACTCCACAGCGGTGTGGAATCTTCTAGAACGTTCACATACGCCTCCAACTTTATGGAGAACATTCCGAATTTCTGTTTGGTTATGATGAGGAGAGGGACCCATGGAGAGTCAGCAGGCTTTAAATCAATGGATCGATGAAAGAGTTGCTGTTTACCTGTTTGCAGCTCAGCTTTGTGAAAACAGTGTAGATGTTGAGAACTTTGTATGATGTACTGGTGGATAAATTAATCGATCTTGTGATCACTGAGGAATTAAGGGCCTAAAGGATTTGTTTGTGTCAGTGTGCTTTTAGGAGTTCAGCCAAATGTAGAAATTGTCATTATTTACAATCATTTATCTTGAAGTTGTTTCAACCCAGACTTACTTTATTCTGTGGAACAAAAGATGTTGTTCTGAATGTTGCAGACAGACAGACTTAATCACCATTAACTGCTGTTGTATAGATAAAGATACATAAAAAAACATGAGAGTGAGTAAATAGTCACAGAATTGTCATTTCTGGATATACTTTTAAAAACAAAGAAAGAAAACATTTCTACTTTAATCAGTGTGATGTGTTTTTTTCTTTTTTTGCGTAGTCCTCTTCGAATACAAGTTTTTAGACAGAAATTTTACATTTTCTGAGGACAAATGTGAGTGGTGTTTGCTTAAGCAGAACACACCGCCTCAACACTGCAGTGTTGTGGGTGGTTGTCAGGGTACTGCTGTGTGGTAGCTGGAAGGTGTTCTGTGTGGGCTTTAACATGTTGCTATGCAGTTTTTTTATGGTGTTCTAGGGTGTTTGGTCAAATAATTAACCTTAAGTATGATCATTAGTAATAGTAACTCTTGCCTTAACAACCACTAATAATCATCTGGCAAAATCAAGAGCACTTAAAATAGATAATAAACATAGGTTCACTTGAAAAACAAATTGCCTTCCATGTTTGCCAGAGAGAAAACATGCCCTCACAGTACACAAGCCCCTGCTGATGACCAACCACAGGGTTCAGTAGAGGTTAGCATCAGATACTCATCAGATACTTTCTTTCTGCATTAATTTGCTTTGAAAATGTTTTTAATGCATCTAAACACACAGTATCTGTATTAACAAATATTGTGATTTAAACTGATATTTTTATAGCCATCTCATATTGCTAGTTTGGCTACCAGTTCTTGTCGCATTTTCATTGCATATGGATTTTCTGTTCTTCTTTTCTGCTTTAATAGAATTTCTGTTCACTCATGCTGTTACTGTTTGGAACCCAACCCACTTTAATAAACCGCCCCTTTAATTTGAAACACGCTGTGCACTAATAATCACACTAGGCCATATCATGGTTTTGATTTTATTTTGATAAATTGTGCAGGCCTTGTGTAAATGGATACAAACTGGGAAAGAACAACTTTGCCAAATTCACACAATTAACACTTCTGTGGCCTTGAATCCATCTCTCAATGTCATGCCACACGCATATCATCAGTTAGTTCACCAAGAGAGCCAGAAGGCCCCAGGGCTCCAGTGATAGCAGGGTTTAACCAGAAAGGAAACAACTGGAAATTCAAGGCAGGTTCAACTAAAAGTTACGTGTCTCTTAAGAAATGTACAAACAGAGCTGAACAAAGAACACAAATTTGCCAAAGCATTTCAACCGTGGAGGACACTGTTATGTAGTCATCTTAGCGAACAGGTAGGCCTTTAAGAATTCCTCTGTGAATACATGCTTAACATGGTTGTAGGACAAAAAGGTTTTGTCTTCATCTGTCCTTGTTACGTCCAGCTGGAATCAATACTTCTCCGCTCATCTTGAATGTCGAATAACAACAATTCCTCAAGCACTGTTGCATAGATTAGACAATGCATTCCTGAGGCACAAAGGCAGATACATGTAGCATTAAAAAGGGAGCTATGCGGGAGAACAAAGGAGACAATTTGGAAGAACAGGAGAGAACTTGGAGGACAGGAGAGGAGAGGGTGACGGTAGTCACATCAGAAGAGCGTGAGGCAGATTGTGAGGATTTAAGGATTTCAGAGGAAAGATTGCAAGCTGTGCGTGGGGATCTGTGAGGAGACTGAGACCAGATGGTTGTGATTCTGGCACAATTATCCCCCTCTATTGTTACTGATCTCCATCATTCTGTCTCTCCCGCTCAGCTTTGATTCTACCAACAGCCCAGAGTCACTTAATGGAAAAATCTTTAGAGTGACTTAACGTTTAACATGAACGTGTGTGTCTCCTGACCTTTAAACTGTTGACTACCAGAGGTGTAACAACAGCATGAAAGTCTGAATTTACTGCTGAATCACAAACTGATGTTTGCCAATAATGAACTGATGTACAAAACGAATAGAATTAAGAATGAAAACAATATGAAACATTAATATGATGTATTGAAATAGAATTAGGCTTGATTGCATTCACTGGGATTTAAAGTCTGCTTTAAGTGTTCTGTGACGCAAGTCAATTTGTTTTCCTGGTGTCTTTTACACCTTTCTGCAGACTGATGCAAGCAGAAGCAGGTGGCCCAACACAGTCCCCACTAAACCTGAGAAAATCCACACCTAGCTTTTCCTTTCTCAGCATAAACAGTTGTGGTCCTTTGGGAAGCCAGACTAAGGACTGAACTGATCAAGTGATATGCTTAAGCAAATACGTTTGACTACTAAGACCATCTCTTTCTGTTCTTTTCTGTAGACTCCAGTTTTGACCTTTGACCTCTGAGCCTTTAATATCACCGTACATTTTAATCTGCCATCATTGTGTGTTGTTTCTGTTTTTCAGGGAAAGCAGACATCTTATCGGTGTTTTTGTTCAGAGGGTAACCTTCCAGCATCCAGCACTGCTGTTTCCGAGAGTCTTGATCAACACATAACACGGGGGGCAACGGGATTACGAGACGTGTAAACAAACGGTTTTCAGCAGGAGCCGAGGTCGATGTAAAAATAGAGCATGACAGTGTGAGCTGTTTTTTCTCTGTTTAAAATAAGTTGGGTTCTTTGAAGTGCATTGGTTTAGAGAAACCTGAGGCAGTTCATTGTAATTATTTAACACTTAAGCCCACTGTAGCCGACTATGTATTTTTAAAATGTTTTTATGACAATTTACGCAGCAGACTGTGTAGATAAAGACACGGAGAGACTCATTTATTGAATTGTCTTTTCTCTCCTTTTGTTACAGCCTAATTCAACATGTTTATTCTTCAAAATGTAAGTAATTATTTGTTTTGCATATTGTAAAAGCACAGTGCATTTCTGATTCCCGCTATCAGCCTCCTGTTGATGACTTTTTACATCATCCTGGCCATAACAAGAATTTTAAATGACTTATCAATAATATCCACATGCCCAAATTAATCCGAACTAGAAGTTCTCCATTTAAAGCAGTACGTTTTCTATTATAAGTTAACTAATTTAAGTGCTAAATAATTGTGCTTTAAATTGTAATTAATTAATATAAATACACCATACAGCAATCAGCTACAGTGAGAAGTAAGAATTGTCTTCTTTAATTGGAAAATGACAAGACTAACAGCTCTTGACATGGCCCAAGACTTTCATAGCATGCAGAATTCAGCCGTCCCTCAGCCAGTTACATTTCACACTTTTGCTGACTAGCTTTCATGCCCCAACAATCAAAGTCAAAGATCAAAACAGCACATGTCCAGCATGTCTGACGCAGCTATAAGAATGACACAGCTTGTCTTTTCCAACAGGCTGGAAAGCAGTACCCGGGAGAAAATGAGAGCTTGCAGTGTTTTAAATAACTGCAGGACTCTTCTTAGAAGCGATGAGCTCTTTAAGGGCCAGAAACGTCTTTTTTGCACCTGATTTGCTGATATTGCAAATGTCGGTGATGAAAAAGACCCAAACTCAGACTGCCTGCTGTTTTTTACCACCATCACAGGTTATTGAAAACAAGACCAACTGATAGTTCCAGCTTTTTAAATTGATTGAATGACCCAAAAAAGCCAGTACGCATATATTAATGTGCCTGACATACTGTTAGCCCTTCTTTGTAAGGCACATTAGTAAGGAAGTACAAGAAAAAAGTGTGAATGCAAAAAGACTCAAGGCAACCCTGTGCCATACAGCACTGAAGTAAAGTCAAGCGCAGGGTTTGCCCTGTAGCATTAGGAGCCCTCGGGAAATCTCAGAGCAGTGTGACAGCTCAACAATCCCCTTCCCTCCTCTCTCAATGATGCACAATATGAAAATCTAGAGACCTGACACTATAAACCGAATTTTTTACAAAAGCATTTATGTTAGTGTGACTAATACTGCTAATTCTAAAACTAAAATCTGATCTCACAGTTAGTGCATGTGCTGGTAGAGCATTGCGTTAGCAGCGCAAACGTTGTGGGTTCGATCCCAGGGAACACAAGTACTGATAAATGTATACCTTGAAATCACTGTAAGT
>JAZGTK010009088.1:4218-17593 GCA_036877625.1 Ambastaia sidthimunki | reverse complement strand
ACATGCTACATTACCAAACAGAAGAAAATGTGATTCAAAAAGGAAAAAAAGTCAAACATGTTAAAAACTGACAACAAAAATCCATAAATCTTGAAGGCTCTTTTCTGGGCACACAAAACTAAATTAAACATGATGTTACACAAACATGATGTTACACAAACATGATGTTACACAAACATGATGTTACACAAACATGATGTTACATGCTTCAATCTAATATTTATAGATTATTAATGATTCAGAATCAGAATATGCTCACACAAGGAATTTGTCCTGGTTCCAGGAGCTCCTAAACACACAGTATACACATAAGACAAAAGCAGAGAAAAAAAAGAATGTAAAATACATTCTTTTTGATTGTTACATTTACTGTCTTAAAAGGTAATTAAGTGACTATCAATTTGCTTTAAATATAAACAAACACACAAGTAATACAACCTGGCTGAATAACTCATTCTCACTGCTTCAAACAGGAGAATTAAACTAGTGGCTAAATACATGTTGTTATTTATATCAGTAGCTTCCGTGTGTGTGTGTGTGTTACAGAAGGAGCTGCAAACTGAATTCAGGCTCTGCTCTGGATCAAACGCTCTTTGCCGATTAGCTTCACAATCAGGCCCGGCAGTAAACGCAGAGACAGAGAGAGGCGGGTCTTTCTCGTCGGACAATGACATTATTTAAGCTCCATCGGTCAGGAATGTCGGATTTTACAGGCCGCTGCTCTCCTCTAGGCATCCGCTGAAAGTCCCCTCTGCTGGTCCTGGAGACTCTGGTGTCTCTGTCACTACATTCACTGTGGCTTCTCTAAGCTGTGCTCTATCAAAATCAAACTCTCTCCAAGCTTCACCAAAAACTACAATCTTCATCTTTTTTATTTAGGATATTTGTGACTTTTCGTGCTTTTGGCAGTTTTGTAAAGTTTGCCGCTATACCACAACCATTTAGTTTATTAAAATGTTAGAATATTTAGAAGCTGCATAATCGTTATTTGTTTATTTCGTGTTGGTAGAAAAAAAACAGTTCAGAAAACAAAACCTTTTCCTTCGGCTTTGAATATTTTAATGTACATTTTTTTCAGAACTTTTCATTGATTAAAGCAGAATGATTTCAAGGATTCATTGCATGTGTGCGAGTGTGTGTTTACTTTGACAGTCATTCATTCAGTCTTTCTAACCGGGAGAATTTTGTGAATGGAGCGCAGAATTTGAGCGTTCATTGTTAAACTAAAACTACACGATGACGTTTCAGTTCAAGCAGCCTATCACAGGCCTCGCAAGACACTTTAATGCCTCCGTCCTTAACCAATGATGCTTCGAGCGGCAAAGACTAGCGCAGAAACGGACCAATAGCACAGGCGGATGCAAATGAGGAATTCGCTTCAGTTAGAGCTGAATGTCAACTAGTCAAAGATGGAGTCTGGATCTGAGGAGCGCGATGTTCCTCACGGATAAACTACACTTTTATTTCCTGGATCACGAGAGGGAAGTGTGAGGAGCATGATGGGATAGCACAATGTTGAGCGAGATAACGACGAAGATCCTGGGCGAAAATCGCGGCTTTTGCCTTGCAAACGTTGGGTCCAACTTTTTGTCTTTTGTCGGTCTCTGCTGGTTTCACGGACCGCCCCTCGCTCGTGCAGGTAGCGTTCATGAGGTTCAGAGGGTCTTCTGTCTGTCTGTGAGCCGCATCCGGGTGATTTGATGGAGAGCGGGGTAAAGAGACACGGTTGAGTTGTGTTGGGTGGGCGATCGACCCTGAGCATGGCTGTAGTTGGAGAGGGCAGTGTGTGTGTCCTCAGTTTCTTCTATTATCTCTTGTCATTTTGATTCATAGAATCGGTGTAAATTGTCCAACTTCACATTCACAAAGAAACGCTGGTCAGTGACATGAATGCTGTGTGACTCAGTCTAACTGCAGCAGTAACTGTAAACGTGTGTGACTGATATAAATGAATTTGCGAGCTCATGTAAAACAGAAAGTCATTGCTTTCGAGTCAAACACGAGGTAGCAGCTCGGGTTTTTAAAGGACTTGAGCTATTAGTCTCTGTGAACATGATAAAAATGACTTTTTTTAACGAACACTTGTTTTTTTACTAGACATGACGTGTTTATGGTTAATTGGAAAATAAGGAGTGTTTCACAGGCAATGACATTAACAGTGTCCGTGTGTCTTGTTGAAAAAAATATTTCAACGAAATTTCGGGAATATCCTAATGTTTAGACATTTTGTACTGTTTGTCATTATAAGAATGATATTGACGGAGGTGGACGGGAGGGTGTGCACTTGTGTGTTTTTAGCTCGTCACTGAAGTGTAATTCATTAATGCACAAACGTCAAGACCAAATAGAAGAAAAAATGAAGGTCTTCCATGTTTTTTGCAAGGGTCCGGAATCACTGTTATTCTGTAGGTTATAAATAAACGCAAGGAGCCCCCGCCCCCTCACCTTTAAACCCAGAAGTGTGTTTGGGGGGTCAAACAGACACTTTGGCAAAGACACGAGAATAAAACACGAGAATTTTTTTCTATTACTGTAAGCGTGTTTTCTTACATGCGTTTGTTTTTCTTTCTAATCGTTTGTTTTGTGAATTTGCTCCGTGTGCTGGAGGCACGCAGCGCTGATCGTTTGAAATAAGACTGAATTAAGGGTAATATAATGTATTGTGTTTTCTGTTTCTTTACTGTTGCTGACCAGAGCCCTTTTCTGTTGTACTACTGTGCAGTCAGATGAGCAGTGCAATATTAAAAGGGCATTGGTTGACAAAAAGAGGAAAGATAAATAACCTTCACCCCTCCCCAAACTTCTCCCACCCTCCGCTCAAAATTATTGACATGCTAATACATCAGTGTTGATAAATATCACAATAGACATCATAACAGGTGTAATGAACGATTTTTTTGAACTTCGTAAAGTTATTTTGTTTCTTTACCTTTTGCTGTGTGTAGATCAAGACGAAGCAATGACTGAATATTTCGCTTGTTATGACGTCAAATGGCTCGGCTGTTCAAATTACGAATTATTGTAGCAATAATTCAACTAAAGGCATTTGAAACAGCCTAATAAATGTAAAAGTCTCATAAAGCTCCATATTTAGAAAGTGTCTGTCAAAGATTTGTTTAATAACTTTAGAGATATTTAATGGTGATATATAATTGGTTTAATACGTGTGCTGGACTGACTGAAAGTATGAGCGGTGATTTCGGTCTGGTGTTCAATTCAAGGCCCTGTTTCAAGGTGGCTTCTCCTCAAAACAAGCTGAGGTCTGTTGCTTTGACGATATTGCACTACTGAACCATCTACTCAAGCAGTGCAATTCAATTGTCATGGCATTTGGCTTTAGCTTATTCGCCCTGGACCTTTAAAACAGAACTGGGCAGCGAGGAGATGTTTATGGACTACAGGCCTAATGCGCCCTTGTATTTCACAGTCTGGCCTCAGTGCAGGCTAGATTGCGCTGACCCACCATCTAAATGCATGAGCCCAGATGTCCGCATGTTTACCGATGTTGCATTCATTCTGTGCACTACAGAGTTGTAAGAGGCTCTGCACCAGACGTGTGAACTACAGTATTTGATCTGTGCTATTTCGGTGACGCCAGCGTTTTCCGCATCTTTTAAAATGCCCCCACGCCCTCCTTAAAGAACATTTTGTACGACTGAGCTCGTCTTCGTTTGCGTTAGATTAAGTAACTCAATGCTTTGAAGTTAGTTTCTCAACCTTTTTCATATTTCACTAACTTCTATATGAGGCCTAGCATACAGACAGCAGTGTGTGGCAAACAGCGAGTGGACCACTATATAGTGTGAGTCAGGCACAACAACACGAATCTGCGTTAAATGATATTTTTAAAACATGAATAATTATCCAAGCGCTATTTGCATTCTGTCGCAAATGTTACTAACGCATGTTCCCATGCAACCGACATAACAACAGTAATAATGTATGTGTGTTAGTTTTGTTTTTAAGCTGAGGTCTGTTTAAATTGCGTAATCATAGAAGTTAAATAATTCTCTTTTAATTTCTCAGTAATTTTCTTTATTACGGGTTTAATTGCATATTTGCCTGATTTATTTATTTTGTACATTGTATAATTAATTAACCACTTCCGGTTTGTTAATATTTACAATCATGTTGTCACATTTTCGCTGTACTTTTAAGACCTTTTTTTTTTTTTTTTACAAATTATTAAAATTATAGATTCGTTTTTTTTAATAAAGCATTAATTAAACTATCTCCTTTTACATGCACATTCTAAGACTTTTTATCTTGTTGTGTGCATTAAGTATTTGTGACCTCAAAGCTTTAAACACAATAATGCGTTAAACAGAACTAGTAAATATTATATATCGAATTGTATATATTTTTATATTTATTTACAATGCAGGATCTGGTGCAGATTCTCTGGTTTAAGGCAGATCGGTGGGGGATGGGGCTGTTTGTCAGGAATGTTGGGGGCAGTTCTCTAAGAGGGGAGGAAAAGAGAGAAAGCGAGGAGGAGAGGTCGCTCAAAGTGACATTGTACTGCTGGTCAGTATCTACCAGGTTATGCAAGTTAAGCCTTTCAGGTCCATCAAAAGAATGAACGTCTGCCCTCAGTCGCCTAATGATTCGTAAGCAGTTTTCTGTACGTGTGTGTAAATACACTAAAACACACACACATGTACGCACATAGACTATGCATATATACATGTATAGCCAGCAGATGTATAAAGATACAGCAGCCCTGAGGCAAATGTATGTTGTAAACTCGCCAATCTCAGCTGGGTGTATATGGTGTTGCGCTATGTGCCACAACACGCATGCGCAGCGTATTCCTAGGGCACTATGTAGCATGCAGAGGCCTACATCTTCTGTCTTTTCATTGTGCTGCGCCAGTCCTGAAGTATGCATGCTCTAAAGCTTTGCTTTCTAATGGTAAGTGTACAGCAGATTTAATATCATAACCTTCTGGAGAACGAACAGATAACTCCATCGCCATAGGAAGCGATGTGAGGAATAGGTGTTCTTGGTTACGGAACAGTATTTGTACGTAGGATGTTTAATAACTTAAAGGCCGCAATACTGTTACTAGACCACTACAGATGAGAATGGTTAGTATATACTCCACATCAATCTGTCGGTGCTGATTGGTTCGCTGTATGCATGTTAATTATAAGTAACCCTAAAGGGGCTGTTTTCTCGCCCTGCTGTCTCTCTGCAACGTTTCAGGGGGGCAAGTAAGAGCATGCATGTGAGTTTAATGTGAAATTCCCAAAGGAAAAAAAAAACATCCTGTTGGAACATGTCGTTAACTCCGAGACAGAAGCTGGAATGCGTGGCATTGCATCGCAGCAGGGCTGCGTTTGGACGCAGATAACCAAAACTAACTGTGTTTTACAACTGCTGTTGCTGACAGTGAAAAGCTTCAGGGCGATCTGAAATAATTCCTGTCTTTTATTGATAACCCTGTATTTACATATCACTGAAATCGTTGTATTGGTGGATGGTGTTTTTTAAGCAGCCCTTTTATGTTCTGAAAATTCTGTTTGGAATAAAAGTCTATGTATCGGCGTGACCGCAGAATGTTTATCTGTAGATACAACTATAATTATTTTGAATCTTGAACTGTTTATGTTTTTGCACGTGGAAAATAAATTGTAAGATAAGGACAAAAGCATTTAAGAAATCTTAACCATATACAGATAATTAACATTTATACTCACTGTTTACTCCACTAAAACAGTTTAAATGCTTAGGTTAAGGTTTTTTTAGGAGCTGCATTTGGTGTTTCTTTCAGTCTCCTTAAAAGGTTGGCTTGTTGGTTATTTCTTTCTGTGAGGAGTCAGATATCACAAATATGTTTGCGCACCATCTCCTGTCTCACCTTTTTGCCTGGGAATGAATTTTAAACTGATGGTTGTGTTACACTAAATATGATAAGGGTTTTGGTTTCTGTAGTGCTGTGTAATATGTGTAAATGCATCTTGCAGGCGAGGCCCTGTCAGTATTGCTTTGCTTCTCTCACTCGTCATAGAGTAGTGCAATATTGCTCAGGGTCTTGACTTTCAGGGTTTTCCAATTTCACAAACATTCAAGGGACATTTCAAGAACATTCTTAGTCATTTTTATTTTTTATTAAAGTTGTTAGAATTTTATGGTAAGGCCTAAAGGTCTCCGCTGCTCAGTGAAGAAATTATAAATTTCAGATACAATAGTTAACACCTGTTTATTAGTCAAGCAAAATAGGCCACAAGTAGTTTGATATAGTTGTAGTCAGTTTGTTCACTTTTAGCAGTGCAAAATATTAGTGAATTAATGTGTTACCAAATATAGATTTGTGTAATTAAACAAGAGAACTTTGTATTTTGCGGTTAAAAACGGACTCTTCTTGAAGAGTAGATACAAGATGGTTTATTTTCTGATGGTTTAGTTGTGCATTGATGTGACAAAAGCTGTATGATGTTATTAAGTATCTTCTTTTTATCATAATGCTCATTTTTTTCTTACGTGTAGTCTGTTTTTTTCCTGATGCCTTCTAAACTTCAGGTCCCTAAATAAAAATAACTAAAAACAACGCAACATAGTCATAATCCAACCGATTTCAAGATGGGTCTCAAATCCAAACCTTTGTCAGTTTATCTACTGACAGTTCTGTACATTAATACCCTCATATGAACACAATGTTAACTAAAACTGTTTTCGAACCTCTTATTTTTTGGTTGTGAATTACTTTTAGACAAAATGTTTAGACAAAATCTTCTGTCATTTGTAAATTGCTGTGGATAAAAGCATCTCCTAAATAAATAAATATGTGTAAATATTTGTATTTCCTGTTATTTCTGAAATGCACATTAACAGTCCTGTTCATGTTAAAATATTCACTGTTTTTGAGCGGTTTTGTTATTTCTGCAGCATTATCATCTCAAGATCTTTATATTAACGTTGAATCTTGAGTTAGTACATGTGTAGAGTCTGTGAAATGAGCCAAACAAAACAAATACTCTTATTGTGTTGTTGAATGACAGGTGTATTTTCAATTAAGGTGTATTAACAATTCAGAGGGTTTTAGAGAACAGCTTGAACAGCGTTTGTTTAGATCAAGTGCAACTGTTCAGGAGAATCAGTCTGTCTGTGTGTGTGTTCTGTCTGTGGCCTGACACTCTTTCCCTGTTGCACTACTGTGACAGCTGCAGTTAGCAGTGCAATATTGAAAGGGCATCAGTTCACTGTACCAGAGCAGCAAACACACCCTTCTCTGATTGTTATGTCCTGCACACCTGCATGTGTTCATCCAGGTGTATCTGTCTATACAGCTTTCATGACATTTCATGTACATATTCAGTCTTAAATAACAGCACATTATGCATTAAACTCTGTTCATTATTTAATGTTTGTTTACAGTAAAAATATTTCTTACCTGTATCAGAAACATTATTTAAGAGTGTTTATTGGCTATTCAAAACTTGTTTATAGCTTTATTTCTTTTTTTTCTAGTGGTATTTTATTTTTAAAGATAGATTATCCACAACAATACTTACTTGTCTTTTCACAATAATTGTAAATCCAATGGTACCTTTCTGTCTTGCAATGTGTTTTAAGACACACAGAGATTTAAACTCCTTCTGCTTGAAATACAAGCAGAAATACAAGATTTCTTGATCATGTTTATGATTTAATAAAAAAAAAATCCCAAGTATAATTTCTGTGTAAATAAATAGAACAAACATTATTTTCAGCATTTCTGATTTATCGCTCTGATTTACTGTTAATAGAAAATGATATATTCTTATGTTTTTGTATATTCAGGCCTCAGTCCTGGTAAGCGCAGTATGCCACATCTGCTTCAGTGTCCCACAAACCTTCCACCTTTATAACCTAAATGATGATCATCAGTTTTATTCTTATGTCACTGCAGAAGGTTTCATGACTAGCTAACCATGTGGACATTAGTGAAGTTATTATGATTAGTGCAACAGAGAGCTTGAGAAATCAAATGATGCTGTTATTGAAATCATGTTTTCTGGAGTCTGTATGCTGTATGACACGGCTTCAGTTCAATACAATTACTGTGTTTCAGATGTGATGATGCAGTGACACCAGTTCAAAGATCCTCATTTAAAACATTGTATGTCAACAGAGCTGGGAAACAATCAGGAAATGAACAGTGAAACTGGATTAATGTAGATTTTCACTGCACATATAATTGCAATTATAATAATTAAGGACCAATTGAAAAACAAAAATATTTCATATGGTTTCAGTTCATCTGACCTAATAAGCTGTTTATCCAGTGAAATTAGACTATGTTGTGATATTAATACTAATACTATTTTAAGACTATGTTGTGATATTAATACTAATACTATTTTAAGACTATGTTGTGATATTAATACTAATACTATTTTAAGACTATGTTGTGGTATTAATACTAATACTATTTTAAGACTATGTTGTGTAATTGTTAAATAAATTTTCCAGACAGTTTATGCTGGTTGTTGGTTACTTGACTAGTTTAATCCAGTAGACCAGTATTATATTATGTCGCCATCTTCTGGAAAGTCAAAACACACTATACACAATAGCTACGTTTCAACTCGGTGCTTTCCCCTCAAAACTCACTTTCACGTTAGATACAAATTTTAATTTTTTGCATGATTAAAAAAAAATAAACGGTTGTCTAAAAAAAACAGTATATAACGTAACGTTTTTATCAGTAAACCATAATCAATACATTAATTCATCAATTAGATCCAAATTGTATGTATAATATTCAGATGTGATTATAAAACATATTCGAGGTCATATTTAGTGAATCTCTAACACCTAAGTGTATATTCTCTTAAGCGTTATATAATATTATGCTTGCATATGCTAATTATTAAAACTGTTACACCCTAACCCTAACCCTAACCCTAACTACATATTTTGACTTATAAACGGCATCATTACTCATCATTATAATCGTAATTTTCGTTTATAATAGCTCTACTGCTCTTTAAATTGTTTCTGTAAATTCTTTGATCAATTCAGTCTTTATCATTTGTGTATCTGCTACAAAAGACCACAATCAGATTTCCTTCTAACAGTGTAAGAACCTTTCTGTCATTTCTTTAGTTTTAAAAGCAAACAAGTTAGTACAGTTTTAATGTAATATCTAACATTACAGGTATGGGGTAATATTACAGCTTTAAGTTTGGTTATAATGGTGACGATTACCAAGGATTAGTTATTGAGATTAAACAATAAAAAAATAAAGTGCAGAATAAAGTGTCAAATAAGCGAGTTGGTTTATTGTTGTACAGCGTTTCATTCACTGTACAACAATAATACGTGTTTGTTTACGGGTTAATCGGGGCCGTTTGCTGCTGTGCATTTTACTGTTTATTGGTCGACGGACTTTATCAATGATAATGTACCATTCCACTCGTGTTCCCTGGGATCGAACCCATAACCTTTGCGCTGCTAACGCAATGCTCTACCAGTTGAGATACAGGAACACATTTAGCTGTATCTGAGCTCAGTGCTGCCCCAACCTGGATACTGTGTGTCCTGCTCCCTTTCCCAAAATCCTCTTTCCATCACCCTGACAGGAAAGCACAGTGTTTGTGGATTATCAGCACAGTCTAGCTAGTGTGCAACAATTGTTGTGTAAGAGTTTTATACTTTACATTGGACAGTATAACATTCATTGTGTGATCAATGACATTTCTAGACTGGCATCACAACAGCGAATCTGCTCATTTGCATTTTTAAAAAATCCGGTTGGAAACATGGTTAAAATTTTTAAAACATTTATTTAAATTATCAAATTTTGTCTATATTTGGTCATACAACAAGATAGAAGAAACAGATAATCATATGGAAAAACTGTATGGATCAAACCTTACTAAACCAACAAATCATTTCATCTTTTCCAAGCTTAATTCAAAAAATTGTCAGGATTTTATGTGTGCAAAAAGTTAATATTTATAGATGTTTTGAAAGTCAGTGCCGATTAAGCAGACCTAAATATAAATATTATAAAATACACTGTTTGTGTTCCTCAACCCAAGTTTGTAATATAATTTTAATTATATTAATTATAATTAAAATTATATATAAAATAATATATATAATTAATATATATAATATATATAAATATAATTTCCTTCTATACAAAACACTCCAATTATAAGAATAACAACCCCAAAAAATGACGTAAAAGTATCAGATATGCAGGACTGTTAAGAGTGTCTGACCAACAAATGTACATTTTTGAAGAAACGGAAGGTTATAGAAAGATTTCCCAGCGAGTTGTTGATGTCATCATCAGAGCTCATCGTGCTGCACTGGGTCACTGCTGGGCTGGATGAAAACACCCTCCATTACCCTCCAGTAGTTGTGCTGATTGGGTGACAGCAGTCCAGAGACCTCACGCTGGCCTCTGATTGGATGACCGTACTGCTCTCCAGTAACACTGAGGAAAACTTAAATTTAAATTGCACAGCATGGTTGCGTCCCCAGTACAATCCGCTGCACTGCACCATCCACACGTCCAAATCATCACCGTCTCCATTCTCCCCAAACGCACTCACTTCCTGCAGACAGAAACACGTCTGTTTAAGCTATTACTCTCTTCACTTAAGTCACTTATAATGCACACGTTGTATTGTACAATAAACAATATTTTAAATCAAGGGATATCTGCAAAAATTATACTAGACCTTTTCTCAGAACTAACTTTCTATTTCTTTTAAACTACATTTAACCAACTGGTCTCAAACTGATTTTTAGTGGATGTATGAAGCGAGTTCCTCTAAAGTTAACTAAGTGAGGTAACCCTAACTACATCATAACTATCTTCCTCTAACTTAATTCTTAACAATCTCTCTATTGTCCTATCATTTAAAACCTAACTAACTTATTTATGCAAATTCTCTTTTTTAAGTCAGAGCTGGATGGTTTGTTATTTTGTTACCTAGTGGAGCATTCCAAGATTTAAATGTTCAAATACTAGGGCCACTGGAAGTCTGTTGTTTGTGTAAATGGAGAAGTGACCTGGTTGTTAGACAGTGGAGAGCTGAAGTGATGTGAGTGCAGGTTTCTGCCTGTCTTCATGTGTGTGATGCGGACGGCCCGACCACACTGAATGGGCTCTCCACGCTGACAAAGGGCATTGGGTTTCCCACGGATACGCCAGTAGCTGTTAGCATCCTCAGCTGAGTCCACAGCAGTCACTGACTAATGTAGAGTAATGATGCCATTAACTTCACATACAAAAACAGAAAATCTGAGGGGTAATTATTGCTGGTGCACCTGTCGTCATAGTTAAATTAGCACCATTTCTTACCCATCATGACTTACGGAAATGAAAAGACAGCGACTTCCAGACAGAAAGAAAGACGGATGTTCTTTACTGATGTCGCTATGGCATTGATCATAATAAGCAAAAGCAATATAAATGAAAACAGCGCGCAGCAAAGACTAAATGATACCTTCTCATGCTCTTTGGACTGCGCTGGTGAAGCTGGATTATATTCGGTATACCTGAGCCGTATTTCACATTATGCGAGTGAAGTGTGACGCTGTGCCGAGTGTTCATCAGTTTGACGAGAGATCCACACGTGACAAGCCCGGAGGCCACATCACGGGCCCCGCAGCGGACGAGCACCTTCAGAGGGACGGATATACGCATGAACTGTCGCATTGTCACCGCTCGTACCTGTCCTCAGAACAAAAAGACGGACACGAAGAGTCCCATTCAAACGCCGACACGCGCTCTGATCAATCGCATCACGACAGATGCCAAAACAAGGAAGTGATCGGCGCGCACACACGGAAAGCGGCGATTGGTCGAGGCCGCAGTGACGTCACATTCTAAACTTGAACAGGAGTTTGTTTTACTGAACTGTGTGGAATGATGTCTGTGTGTTAAACATTATTTTATTTACATTATGTTTATTAACATTGCAGTATATAGAACAGCACACAGCATAAACACCATACAATAAGACCAATTATTCATGCTGAGTTTATAAGCAATACTTCTACTGCACCTTTCTGCAGAGAAACATTTAAATGAGTCACTGTAAAAACATGCAGATGTTCATACATGTCCATTAGTCTTTCAAATAAGCTTTAAATCAAATGGTTATTCCGGTTTACTCTTGAACTCTTGAACAGTGTATTGATACTGTCACTGCTCTGAGTGTCTTATCTGTACTGTATGACACAGAACCCCTGACACACTCTTCGTGAGCAAGAGACTGACGGTACTTTTACAGAGTCTGAGCATAAATAAATCTTAACTGTAAAGTTGCACTTGATGAGAGATGTAGCTGAGACTTTACATTTTTTGCCACTGTCTAAGTTCATCAATACTGCAGCAGGAGGAAATCTTAAACTAAGTGTTCCTGTAGCTCAACTGATAGAGCGTTGCGTTAGCAGCGCAAAAGTTGTGGGTTCGATCCCAGGGAACACAAGTACTGATAAAAATGTTTACCTTGAATTCACTGTAAGTCGCTTTGGATGAAGGTTTGTACTGATCCCCTCAGGGAGTCAATAAAATTCTGTCTTATCATTAGAGCTGCGTTTTTGTATTTGTATAGTTTGGTAGTTAGTATGACATAAGAGGATCTTTTCATGGCTTAATTGTAGTCCAAAAACTACAAGTTGTGTACACAGCATTTACATTTATTTATTTGGCAGACGCTTTTATCCAAAGCAACTTACAGTGAATTCAAGATGTAAATTTTTTGTTATCAGTACTTTATTCCCTGGGATTGAACCCACAACCTTTTATTTAACTTACTCCTGTTTCTCTGTTTTCAGAAGTGACACGTTTGCCTGAGTTCTGTCTGACTGTTTTGAATGTCTTGAGTTGGCCAGACATATACCTCGGTCTAAGCACCACGGGTAAAAACATGTCCATGTCTAAACTCAAACGAGCCTTCAGCTTCAGACTAGAGGGACAGACCAATGAGATGACAGCTAGCTCTCATCAGCCAATCCCCGCAGAGCTCATGAGTCACCCACAGCAGATGATTTATCCCAGTCTTCAGACCGGCTGCAGGAGACCATGCTCACTTATATCGATAGTCTATCATTACCCTTTAAAAACACACGCTTGACAAATTATTACATTCTTATAAATTGCTCTACAAGACAATTAAGACGAGTAGCTTTTCCAGGGCCATCTTTTACTGTGGCAGATCTATTTACATTCTTGTAAATGGGAAGTGCAGTTATAACTAGATTTGATCAGAATTAATGCCATCAAATCTGCATATTTATAACTTAAAAGCTCTACATAAAGATTTTAACAGGACATGTTGCCGTTTCTTTTATATACTTTAAATGACAATATTGATAACAAATTTATATTTTTTACTCTGAAGCAAAGTCCCTTTTAATCATA